>JAOEGS010023870.1:0-10943 GCA_025447755.1 Corythornis vintsioides | reverse complement strand
TTTATATATATAAAATTTTTAGGGAATAAAAGTTTATATGGAAGGAAATGCTCATCATTTATGTAGGACAGTAGGACATTAGCAAATGTAAGAATGAATACGTTTGATGTATAAAATTGGAATTAATTATTTGCTTGATGTTTACAATATGCAAAGGATGACAGATATTCCATTTTTTTGTCTGTTTATAGTATGCTCCCTTTGGTCCTTGTTCCATAAGCTCTTTATATATGTTTGAGGTTTTATGCTGCTGCTATTTTGGGTGGCTGTGAGGGTATCCGGATGTTGGTGGGAGACTTCAGTAGATTACTGTGGTCAAAGCATCTTGCCAGATAATTGCATAGCTAGTTCTTAAATAATTTCCCCCAGGCCATCTATTCTACTGTTTATTATTGTCATTATTAGAAAGTGATTAATTACTAACTTGAACCTCAGCCCATTCCTTTTTCCACTAACTGCTATGGCTGTGGAGAACAGATTATTTGTCCTTTTTGAGACCATTTTACTCTTTTTAAAAACTCAGAAAATATCATCCCACTGCCTCGCAAGACTTGTGTAGGCTGAACAACCTGATTATGTCAATGTTTTCTTGTAGCAAACCATTTTCTGGCACACTGATCATCTTTGTGCTTTGAACTCCTTCCTGATGTACATTTTCACTGAAGTGCACTGGACTCCATAATGCAGATGAAGAGCTACCAATGATGAATAAAACTGATTGATTTGGGGTGTACATAATCTATTATCACACCCCTCTTTTTTTTATGCTATTCATTACATAACCTTGCCCAGGATCTGATGTAGATAAGGCTGTAGAAAGAATGGCTCTTTTAGGTAAAATCCTGATTAACCGGGGAAAACCCACTGAAAATCTGATGGTGGAATACAACTTTGGGTGGAAGGGCCTACAGGTTCACTATACTGAGAAGAGGGAGGAGTGAGAGTAGGCATAATGGACTTCAAAAAAGTACTCTTCAGCAGCTGAGGGAACAGGTAAGTAGGGTCTCTTGGGATGACAATATAAAGGATAAAGAAAGAGACTGTATTAAAAGCACAAAACGAAACATCCTGATGTTAAGGAGGGCTTGGAAGAATAGCAAGAGACAATGTGGCTGAATCAGGAGCTCTTTAAGGACTGAAGAATAAAAAAAAAAATAGGAGTGGAAACAAGGACAGCTGAATAAGGATGTGTGTGGAGGATAATAGCATAAACATGTAGGGATGAACTCAGGAAGGCTAAAATGAAGAATGACTTACAACTAACAAGGGACATGAAAGGCAACCAAACAAGGTTCTAGAAATACATTGGGGAGAGAAGAGAGGGAAAGGAATAAAAAATATCAGTTCAGCATTGAAGAGGGAAGGTGAGTAAATAACAGAAGGCACAGAGAAAGTACATTATAACTTTTTTTTTTTTTTTTTTTTTTTTTTATGCTTCCAGATCGACAAAAACAAATTAAAAGGAGTTATCATAACATGTCAGCAGAACCTGATGAAATACATCCTCAAATCCATAGGATGTTAGCTGAGGTAGATGCTGAACTATCACTTCTGGGAATTACTAGAAACTAAATGACACTGGAAGAAGTGCACATAAGTGATGTCTAAATCTGCTAGTGCAGCACAGTAGGAGTGGCTATGCAGAGGTAGAGCTGGTGTGCAAGACCCCAAGCCCACACAATGACTTTCTTCAAAGTGATTTTTTTTTGATCCCATGCAGAACATATGGTGGTCTTTTGAAAGGCATTTTCTGGTTCAGTTTAATCCAGGAGGAACTCAGAATGTGAACTAAAGCATGAGGACCAGTGGAAGATTTACTTCAGAAGCATACCTTTGATTTTAACTGAAATAGCAATGTAGGCGTACTCATTTAAAACTAAACTGTGGGGGCAAAATGAGGAAAATACAGAGAAGTCTGTCTGTATTCAATAGCGTCATTCTAACTTCATTTTTTAATTGAAATATAGTTTAAAAAACCCCAAACAATATTTAATATATGGTAAGTTGTAAGTACACGTCAAAATTTAATTATGCTGTCTGAACAATCTCATGTAGAGCTTCATGATCAAATTGGACAAATGGTTAAGTAAAATCAGTGTTACACTTGTGTCTGAGGTGGAAAACTTTGCTCAAAATAATGATGTATTGCACTGTGAAAAGAACATTTCAAAATGTATCCTGCAGAACTGTACTGAGCAGGATCTGAATTAATGACTTGGATGATGGAAGCAAAACTACATTTGTACATTTTGTTCATGACACTAAGTTTAGGACTTCTATAAGTGAGAAGAGAGACAGGATCTAATTGTATTAGATCAGAATTCAAAATGTTCTTGCTATCTTAAAAATATATTTGGCCTCAAATCAACACAATGGTGTTGAGTAACAGTCTCCAACAACAACAAAAAAAGAGTTGAAGAGCACACAAACAGCATGAGGAATATCTAGTCAGGTAGCAACAATGCATAAACAGAAAAGGAATGGCAACCAACTCTGGTGAAAAAGAGGCAAATGTCATTCTCAGATGTGTTAACAAGGGTGTCATATATAGCGTGAGAGATAACTATTTTGCAATGCAGGTGAGGTCTCAGGGGTAGTCTGTTCTTAGTTTAGGGCTCAACCAAGAAATTACCAAAATGCAAGAGATAACTGAGCACAAGAATGATACGATGTTTAGCTTACTTAATATCTAAAGAAAATCTGAATAAATAAATAATGTGCTGGTGAGAAAGAAAGAGAAGACAAAAGAAGTACATGAAAACATAAGTTTTGCCAAGTTTATGTTGCTTTTTCACTGTGGCCTAACCAGAAAAAAACAAACAGGACAGAGGGAGTGAATGGGCATGCCTCTCTTTTGTCAAATACTTGATGATACTAAACCCGTAGTTGCATCTTGAGTTAATTTGCTACACAAATTAAACAGGAGAACAAAGTTTATTCTATCAATGCACAAGGTTACAAAAGTACAAATCTAGAATTATTTGCCAGCCCTACATTAATGTCTTGGAATACTCTTGGGAATCTCACTCAACACTAACAAGCATCTATGTTTGGGCATCTGAACTGAGACTTTAGAGTCTATGGATTTACTGTTATTTTAAGTGTTATGGCAAACAGAATAAATTATTGCATCTGGGTAATAACAGTGATTCTGGTCACAGAATGAAATGCATCTCAAACAGGCATATAGAGTAGGTAATTTACATATGGCAAATCACTGTTATTAAGGATATTACATGTTTGTTCCTGGCACTTTGCAATATTTGCTTCAAACACCTCAGAAGGAAATCCCTCCAAAGCATTTTCAGTCCAAGTAGAGGGAAAGAACAAAAGCAAAAGGTAACTTTGATGCAATTGTGCACAGAAACCACCAAATTAATCTTGGAGTTGGAATAGACTCAAGCAATCAGTAGGATGCATTATCAGTGTCATCTACACTAAGTTTTATTGCTTAAAAACATTTTAGTTATGCTTTGTATATTGAAAGCACATGATGTTTATGTCCTTTTCTATGTATATTTGGAAAGCATACCTAATTTTCCATAGATTTGTAATGCCATATATTTTTTTTTAAGGTAAAATCATCCAATGTAACCACAGGAGAGTGAAACTATGGTTTTAATAAATTTCAGAATTAACTCTATGCTTTTATTTTGTAAGGCCTCCTAAGCAGGGAACTTATCCTGCTTTTTGTTCTGACTTTCAGTTCTCCTTTTTTTCCTTGACAGTTTGGCTTGGATTTGGTGTGCCAACTGATCTGCCTGCCTGGGTTGGGCTTTGTGGTATGGTTTGCCTCTCTGAAGCTTACTGTTGTTCAAAGGAGTGAATTCAACCTGAAGCATATAAGCATCTCATACCCGCCACTGAGCCCTACCAGCTGTATCTGTCTTCCAGCCAGGGCCCCCATCATATTGCCAGGAGATGTAAGGAGGTATAGAGTGGTGGCCAGAAATGGAGAGAGAATGGCTTCATTGCTCTCACTCTGAACATAGGAGTGAAGAGAACCAATTGTTCTGATTTTTTCTATTTTCAGTCTGGTACCTAATGGGACCTTTATCTTCATAGAGATAAATCCCCATCAGACAAAAATAATTTATAACCCCTGCACCAAACTGTTTCCATACCTCAAGAGGTACTACTACATCTACAGCTCTGTGCCAGTGGCCACCCTAAATATGGCCCATCACTGGTACCTGAAACATTTCTCCATTTGTGAGCCCAATGTGCAAAATCATAGAATCAATTTCAAATATAACTGCAGTACAAGGAAGGGTCATGAAAAAAAAAAGGTAACTTTGGTACAATCTTGGGTATAATCTATTTGGTTCGCTGTGGGCACATTTTTATGGGGACGAAACATTTGGCCCAGAGCACTGCAAAAAGACAAATTTTAATATGAGAGTATGTGAAATAACTTTTGATTTAGGAAACATGAAGTTTTCTGAGACTAAATATGGCATATAACCTTTTATGCAATACACTAACAAATGGACAAGAGAGAAGAGGAGTTCAGAAAAGGTGCTTAATCCAAAATTGAAGTGAAAAAATTAGGAACCACTATTTGTATGTACTGAAACAAAAAAAGGAAACAGGCAATATGTGTGAAGATCACATATTCTATGAGGAATTAAGGAGAATGGAGTTTACATGTAATGTTAAAGTTGCTGTCTAATGGCACTTGAAGCCATGTCTACTGTAGTCTGTTGATCTAAGAAAAGGAAGCATTTCAGCATGGTGTGCATGAATGCTTTCCTTTTATTGACAGTTTTATAGATTATTCCGAACAACTGTACAAAGCTAAACAAACATTCTATGGAAGTGCATTATTATGTTTTAAAACCAGAATGTAGGAGGAAGTAATGAGACATATTGATCTGATTATGAAGCATATTACTAAACTAGTTGTAAGACTTTATTCACAAGTGCCATTTTAAAATTATTTCAGATGAGTATAAATGTCTGTGAAATTACTGTTTTCACTTAGTCTCCTTCAGTATTAATAAAAGAGAATACTAACATAAGAAAAATGTGATAGTTCGCAGAGTAGTTACAGAAGTTTACCAACTTTTTCGTAAATTATATCAATAATTATAAGTCTAGTGTTGCTTATTTTAATGTACTTCTGCATATTTTATGTAAGGTTTTATCAATAAATCAGCTTCACATGAAGAAGAAAAAAACCCTAGCTTTCTAAATTCAAATTAAGTGGTATCTCTTACTCAATGAAATATATCAGTCTTGAAAGTCAGCTTCCATGAATGTGCTCACTGCAACATTATTGGTGGTAATATACTTAATTAGCAAATTTTATATAAGACTTTTTATTCACAGTAGCTTGGTCTGATAAAATCCTTCATTCCAATTCATTTAATAGGTAGACTATAGAAACTACATTAATATTGCATCCATGAGCAAAGAGATTACCCCACAGTTAATGATTCCCTTGGGTTGCCCTTTTTTTGACAAAGGCTCAGAGCCAAAAAGTTCTCCTCTTATTTTCAGACCATCTGAAATAAAGTAATATTGCTATGTAAAAAATCAAGTGTTGAGGTTTGATTTATTTTGCAACATCTGGGTTCTGAACAAACGAGAAGTGTCAAAATTAAATTAATCCTTGAAACATATACTCTGCTTTGTATTGACAAAAATCTTAGTGTAAAAAAAAAAAAAGACTCTAATGGCTGTTGATAAGTCTGCCAAATGACTCATGAAAAATCTAGAACCGATAGGGTTCATGGGATTGTCATCTTAAAGGTTTATGTAAGGAAAGTTTTAAAGTCAACTAGTGATGTCTCTTGGTGTATTACTTGTGCACATGAAAGGATCGACACCTGCACACCATTGTTTCAGTGGTTCCCACAACCTGTGGTTCAGACGATGTTATATTAGTTAGTTTATTTTGCTTCTGCCTTTGCTTTTCAAGGGCTGGAAGTTATTGCTGAGTTAATACCAGTCATTACAACATGATTTTCTTGTCACTGTCCTAGCACTTGTTTAGGGCAGAGGAGGGAAAGTTTGTCTCTGTGCCTGCTGGAGTTCAAGACTAGTAGCTACACAGGAATGTTTTACAGGAAAGGAAGGAGTGGTTTCAAAAGAGTGCACCTGATGGTCTTGCCTTTACTAATAATCTCCTTTTAGGGATATCAATACAACACATAAAACCATGCCATAACAGAAGACAAACGAATGTTTTTGCCATCAGAAGTCAATTCTTCTCAATCTAAGATGTCTAGACAGATGAGATGAATTGATCTCTGCAAGTACCCATCATGCTTCACTCCCTGTAAAGACAGCTTAAACAAAATATCTTCATTTTTAATAAGCAACAACAAATCCTGGCCTTGGAGTCTGAAAATGTGTTTGTCAAGAAACACCTCTTAAAAACCTTTGATGTTCAACTTGTTTGAATTTATTTTCTTTGTTCTCCAACTCCTGTATCTGCAGAGGTACATTTTTATTCTTTTTGTCTAGGTTTATCCTTATAAATCCAACAGGACCTTAAGGAGAGGTACTAGGTAGTTCCTATCAATCATGGTTGTGGACTTGATGTGGACTCGGCCTGAGCTGACCTGCCCTTCTTTAACAATGCCTGGGCATGGTGTGGGGCCATTGTTAAGAGGCCCTGTCCAGAAATCAGCATATCACCCTGTGCAGATGCAAGCTGTGCCATACCAAGGCCAATGACTTGGTGTCAGTTGGTTCTACACATACAGTTTCTGAACCACATTTATTTCGTCCTCACTGGAGAAGATGCTAAAAGACACTTTCTCTACAGAGAAGAATAACATTAACTTATTTTATTTCCATTTCATATTTTAGCTCATTGAATAACAGTAAAAATCCCTATTACTTTATAGTACACATAATATAAGTGGCTTTTGCAATTGATTAAGTACTTCAGCTTCACTCTCATGTTAATCAATTGGAGCATATGGTTATTCCTTTGTATACGGTTGCAGTGAAGTGGATCACTTACCATACAAAAATGTCAATCCAAACAGGTCTGCCATTTGAGTTCTAGGCATCAACTTCTTTTATGATTGTGTTTTCCAGGACCGTGGAACAAGAATCATAACGTGTCTTGTGATCATGGGAATATGGAAAATAGGAGTAAAATGCATAGTGACCTACTTTTATGAAAATAATTGGAGCATATCACATATGTTTGTAACATAGAAATCATATTAATATTTATGAGGAAGTACCTTTACTTTTGAGATAAGTTTAAGAAAATATTTTTTTGTTTTTTTCCTGGACCAGGTCTCTGATTTAAAAGTAAATTATATACATTCTAATTAAATTCTAGTTAAAAAAATTGTTTCAGATAAACGAATATGGTTAACTAGGAGTGTCTTACCTAATTTCTTCCATAATACTTTGATGAAAAGCAAAATATTAAAGAAACCTACAATTATCAAAAATTGTATTTGCTATAATTTTTCACTTTAATGTCTTCAAAATGTTTAAAATAGTTATGATTTAAGTTACATAGTCAAAATATTTATTTTGTAAAGAAACTTGAATCAGAATATAATTTTTAAGCTTAGCCACATTTATATTCATGAGTGATTATTACATAAGGAGATTAATAATAAATCACAGAGAGATTTATAAATAAGTTATCCATGGGAAAGTAAGCTAGTTCTGCCAAATTATTTTTTTACTTCGTACACATTGGATTGTCTTTAAACTATTTAGTTATAATCTATTTAGTGGTTAATTCCATATATTGCCATTTTATGAATGTAGGTAATAGATGTGGTGAACTGCATAGATACTGCTTACTGGCCAACACAACAATAGCTTTACATAGGAGACTCATTGAAGCTATTCACCTGAGCAGATATGTGTGCATGTGTGTGTGTATCTGTGCTTACTGTCATTCAGATCTTTGCCTTCACTTCTGCTGAAGCTGCATGAAACCTTATGTCAGTAGCTTCACACTGCTTAGGTCTTCCATTTGTCAGCTACTATTGGTAACTTCATTAGATTTCTACACAAAAACAAACACACAAAAAAACAAACCCAAAACATTTTTTCCCCTACTATAAATTGAAGTGCCTTGATTATATGGGAGGATGTGATGGGAATTACTAAAGTGATCATATGTGGTCCCTAGGTAAAGACATTATTCATTAATGTTAGGTCTAAATAAAAATAATCTATCTGTTTTTGTCAGTGTTTGTTGGCCAATTGCTCATTCTGCTCATTTATTTGAAGTTATTTGTTATTAATAAAGTTTAAGAACAGAAAAAAAACGATTCAGAAATTTAGTGCTATGTAAATCATACCACACAGATGCTTTATGATCCTACCTGGTTGAGAAAGGGGAAGAGAGAGAAGATAGGAAGGTTTTTTGAATCTAATCTTACATAGTCCATATGTTGTAACATATGACAAGAAGTCAAGCATCTGAACTTTTAGGAGCCGTTATGGATTCTCAGCATGGATCTGCCTCTCATCTTACAGCCAGTGTTGATGCTTCCACTGATTGCACTGATTGACTGTTGTGTCATATTATCCCTGGCCTTTCTGACTCCCTCACTTTGGGGGATATCAACACTAGTAATCGTCAGGCAGAGCTCAATTGATTATCTTCAGAATTTTCTCTGGCTATTGACCATAATGGAAAAAAAATTGTGCCTCTGAATTATTCAGAATGAAAACATACACAGAAGAAATCAATAAGGCACATCTGATATTAAAAACAAATTAAAGCAGGCAGTATAACGTGTCTTGGGGCACCTGCTACGTACAAAGAAGAAAACATTTTAGAGGTAAAGATGAATATTTTCCTCCTTTCTTTTCATTCTTTTGTATTATATTTTAGCTGTCAAAATTAACATATTTATGAATTAAGGCATTAAAGGTTTCTTTTCAACTTGTTCTTTGTAAACGTTAGAATTTAACTTCAGAGTCTAGCACAGTAATTCCTTCTTTGTATCCCCACAGTCTTTTTAAGTTAAGTGCAACATGCTGTGCTGGAGGGATGAAATTATAGAAAAATGTTCAGGTCAGAAAAATCACATTAACAAATATCTAGAGCTAGGCACTAAGCCTCTGAAGACTTTGAAAGTGTTAGAGATTAAACTAGTAAAGAAAAATGTGCCATACAGATCTCTTATATGAATCACAAATACAATCTTTAAAGATCTGTGAAGGAGGGATGGGTTGTTTTTTGGGTGCAGTATAGCTGAGGAGTCGTAATTTTTTACTCAGAGTTTCTGATTCACAACAAGCTACATGGAGAATAATGTAGCTTCCCTGGTTTTCCATTGACAAGATTCAGGATTTCACATCATTGGAACATTCTCTGATTGAAATTTTGCTATGAATGTGGTAAATGTCTCAGCAAGGGCTGCAAAAAGATCACAGATTTGTCACAGTTGGAAAAAGATCTCCAAGATCAAAAGATCTCCAAGATCACTGTCCAAACATCTAACAAAAAAAACCCAAACAGCAAATAAAACAAACAAACACCAAAAAACAAAGCCCGCCAAAAAGTCACCTCACCATCCCATTAGAGCATGTCCTGAAGTATCTCATCTGCACATTTTTTGAAAATGTTCAGAGGGATGGTGACTTAACCAACCTCCTTAGTCATCACATTCCAGCACCTGACTACTCTTTCAGTAAAGAAATTATTCTAATATTTGATGTAATCTTCCACTGGTGTAACTTCAGGCCATTTCCTCTCATTCTGTCATTATTTATTTGAGAAAAGAGACTGCGAACACTTCACTACGATCTCAGCAAGTTTGCTGATGATACTAAGCTGGGTGGTGCTGTTCAGGTGCCAGAGGGATGGGATGGCATCCAGAGTTACCTGGATAGGCTGGAGAAGTGGGTTCAGATGAAACACACAAGGTTCAAAAGGACCAAGTGCAGGGTCCTGCATGTGGGCCAGGACAACCAGCATTTCCAGTATAGAATATGAGAGGACATGCTAGAGAGCAGTCCTTTAGAAAAAAGACTTAGGGGTACTAATAAATGAAAAGCTGGACATGAGCCACCAATGCACAAGGGCAGCCCAGAAAGTCAACCACATCCTGGGCTGCATCAGAAGTGTAGCCAGCAGATCAAGAGAGGTGATCCTGCCCCTCTACTCTGCCCTGGTGAGACCTCACTGGGGAGTACTGTGTCCAGCTCTAGAATCCCCAACACAAGAATTATGTGGACCTTTTGGAGCATGTCCATAGGAGAGCTACAAAAATTATCAGAGATGTAGCACCTCTCATATGAGACAGAAGTTAGTGTTGTTCAGCTGAAGAAAAGGCTCTGGGAGGGACCTTCATGTGACCTTCAAATAACTGAAAGGGGCCTATAAGAAAGCAGGGAAGGGTCTACTCACAAGGTCTTGTAAGACAAGGGGTAATGGCTTTGATCTTAGAAGTAGGTTTAGATTAGATATTAGGAAAAAGTTCTTTAATATAAGGGTGATAGATCACTGGAATAGGTTGCCAAGAAAGGTAGTGGAGGCCCTATCCCTGGAGACATTCAAAGACAGGCTTGATGAGGTTCTTAGCAGCCTGACCTGGTTAGAGATGTCCGGGCTTATTGCAGGGGGTTTGGACTAGATGACTTTTGGAGGTCCCTTTCAACCCAATACATTCTATTCCATTCCTTTCAGGTAGTTGTAGAGAGAGATAAGGTCTCCCTTCAGCCTCCTCTTCTCCAAACTAAACAATCCCAATCAGTCTCTCCTCATAGGACTTGTTGTCACGACCCTTCAACAGCTTGGTTGCCCTTCTCTGAACTTGCTCCAGTGATATGTGCCGTGTGTGTGGTTTGAAGCAATCAAGAGAAAACAACATAATACTCATGTGACAATGGGCAGCATTAATTACCAAGCTGAACATTTCTAGCACTTACTTAGAAATCTTTACTGGGATCTGATTCCTTTCTCACTTCATGGAATAATACCTCTTTTTTTTTCTTTCTTT
>JAOEGS010023869.1:0-14052 GCA_025447755.1 Corythornis vintsioides | reverse complement strand
CATCTCTGGAGACACTTAAGACCTGCCTGGATCTGTTCCTGGGTGACTTGGTCTAGGTGATCCTGCTCTGACAGGGGAGTTGGACTAGATGATCTTCTCGGTCCCTTCCAACACCTAACATTCTGTGATTCTGGGTAAAGGTTAAAACTGAAAATTTCAGCTGCCTGCTCTTGGAAATTGAGTGCTTTGAGACACAGGTGTATTTCAATGAATATACAACCTCAGCTATCACAGCAGCAAACTTCCCTATTCAAGGTAGTATCATCATTCACTAACCTTCTGCCATAAAGTATAGAGCTTCTTTCTAGAGGGAAGTATTTTCTTTGAAGTTACCAAGCACATAGAGTTTGAAGTTCACCCTGATAACTGACTTGTGTCAGAGCCTACATACTCCTGAAGAATTATGCTTGGGTACCTTATATGTGGTCTGTCCATCCCAAAAACACTCTGAAAAAAAAAAAGGAACTCAATTAGTAGTAAGCTTACCTATCACTTATCAGCTGACCATGTAAATAGCCTGCAAAATAGTAAAAAGGCAGGTGGTAATCCAATGGGATAATAGCTCAGGGAAAAAATATGCTATTAGCCCTGCTGGGCTCCACACGGCAAACAGCCCTTTCCACTCATAAAACCATGAATAGATCCGCAGCACAGCAAGAACACAGCCATGTTCAGCAGCATGTGTCAAGGCAGGGAGGGAGTGAGCCTGATCTTGTGAGACAAAAGGCTATGCTCTGTGAGATAAACAACACTAAGACAGCATGATCAAAGAATATTTAAAAATAACCATAATAAAGAAATGCAGAGGGAAATAAAATGTTCAAACAACCTGAGTGGAATCTCACTGAAAAAAAAAAAATATTCCACATGCCAAAAAGGTTGAACCCACTACCTTGGAGTCATACTTTGAGTTCTTTCTCATGCTGCTTCAGGGCCCTAAGGAAACCAATTTATAAAATGAAGGACAGAAATGTAAACTTTGCCAGTTCACCTCATGAGGGTATTGGAAGCTTGGAAGCAGGGTGAAGGTAACCACTACAGAGACTCACCCATTCCTAGCTCTGGGAAATTGACAAGGAAAAGGATGTTCTAAATTATTAAACCACAGGTCAGTTCTTTTGCTTCATAGAATCATAGAATTATAGAATGTTATAGTTTAGAAGGGACCTCTAGAAATCATCTAGAGTGCAACCCTCCTGTCAAAGCAGGATCACCTAGGGCATGACACACAGGAACAGATTTTGAAAGTCTCCAGACAAGAAGACTCCCCAGCCTCTCTGGGCTGCCTGTTACAGGTACTGTCATACTTACAGAAAAAAAATTTCTCCTCATGTTGAGAGGGAATCTTCTATGTTAAAGTTTATACTCTTTTTTTTTTTTTTTTTTTTTTTGTGCTATTGCTGGGCACTACAGAAAAGAGATTTACTCCTTCCATTTGACACTCACCCCTCATATATTCATAGACATTAAGATCCCCTCTCAGTCTTCTCTCAAGTGTAAACAGCCCCAGTTCCTACAGTCTTTCTTCATAGGGAGGTGCTCAAGTCCCATAATCATCCTCATAGCTCTCCGTTGGCCTCTCTCCAGTAGACTCTTGTGTATCTTAAACTGGGGAGCCCCAAACTGGATACAGTATTCCAGGTGTGGTCTCACTAGGGCAGAGTAGTGGGGGAGAGCTTCCCTAGACCTGCTGGACACAGTTTTCTTAATGCAATCCAGGGTGCCATTGGCCTTCCTGGCCAGAAGGACACATTGCTGTTCCATGGGTAACTTGCTATCCACTAGGACTCCAAGGTCTTTTTCTGTGGTGCTGCTTTCCAGAAGGATGATCCCTAACCTGTACTGTTGCCTGGTGTTATTCCTCCCCAGATGCAGGACTCCACACTTGTCCTTAGTGAACTTCATAAGGTTCATCTTCACCCAGCTCTCCAGACTACCCAGATCTCATTGAATAGCAGAACAGCTTTCTGGTGTGTCAGCCACCTGTCCTAGTTTTGTATTATCAGGAAATTTGCCAAGGCTACGCTCTATCCTCTTGTCCAGGTCACTGATGAAGATTTTGATCAAAACTGGACCCAGTACTGATCCCTGGAGAACACCATTGACCACAGGCCTCCAACTTGACCCTACACCGCTGATCACAACCCTCTGAACTCTGTTGTTTAGCCAGTTTTCAATCCACCTCACAGATTAATTTTGCCAAATTTCTGGTGTTTTTCTGTGAGGATGCAATGGGAGACAGTATCAAAAGCCTTAATGAAGGTATATGGCACTCACTACTCTCTATCTACCCATTTGGTAATGTCTTCATAGAAGGATATCAGATTAGTCAAGCAGGATTTCCCTTTGATAAATCCATGCTGGCTACTCCTGATAACCTTTTCTTCCATTTGTTTAGAGATGACCTCCAGAATGAGTTGCTCCATCACTTTTCCAGGGATGAAGGTGAGGCTACAGACTGGTCAGTCTGTAGTTGCCTGGGTCTTCCCTTTTGCCCTTTTTGAAGACTGGGGTGACATTGGCTTTCTTCCAGTCATCAGATACCTCTCCTGTTCTCCATGGTTTTTCAAAAATGATGGAGAGCAGCTCAACAAACAATATCAGCAGCTCTCTCAGCACATGTGGATGCACCCCATTGGGGCCCATAGATCTGCACGTTTTCAGTTTATCCAAGTGATCTCTAACCCAGTCCTGACTGCCTAGCAGAGTGTCTTCCTCTCTCCAGTTTTGCTCTCGTAATTCCAGTGATTGGACTCCTGGGGGCTGGTCTCAGAAGTAAAGACTAGGGCAAAGAAGGCATTCAGCAGGTCTGCTGTCTCTGCATCCTCTGTTATCATATCTCCCACCTCACTTAACAGTGGACTCACTTTTTCTCTACTCTTTCTTTTCTCATTGATGTATTTGAAAAAGCTATTCTTGTTTTCTTTAATTTCCCTGGTGAGATTATGTTCCCAGAGAGCCTTGGTCTTTCTTGTCTAAATCTCTACATAATCTGGCAGTATTTCTATAATCCTTCCAATTAACCAGACCCTTTTTCCACATACTGTAGAACTCTCTCTTCCATTTGAGATTTTTTTTTTTTTTTTCTCTCAAGGGAATACATTTGTCTTAAGCTTGGAGGAGGTAAAGTTTGAATATTAACCAGCTATCTTGGGCCTCCCTACCTTCTAGAGTCCTAGCCCATGGGATGCTTCTAGTCGATTTTTTGAAGAGGACAGTAGATTTTTGAAGAAGACAAACCCCTTTCAACTATGAAGCATCAGGCTAAGTGTTTAGAAACAAAATTGTATTCTTGCAAGCCAGCATGAGATTCCCTGTGCCTAGTCCCAGCCTTCCCACTAACCTGTAGCAGTTGTACAGAGCCAGCACAGACAGTCTCATCATGAATATTCAAGGCTGGAGCCAAAAGAACAGTTGGCTGAACCAAAAACTTTCTCTATGGTCTTCAGCATGTCATTTAACCCATCTTTGTCTCCTTTGCCTGTCCCATCTGTAAAATGGAGATAAAATAACTTACTCCCTGACTTCTCCATAGCATTAATAGCTGCGTGGCAGTTTGGGATCCTCATGTAGTCTGGCACAGACATCACAGCAAAGATGATTAGAAAGCAATGGGCTGCCTGTGCTTCTTGGCACTGGGAGAAATGGTGTAGGCAGACCAAAGCTGCAGGCATCAAGTCACCAACACAATGATTAAATCAACAGTCAATTTCCTGTAATCCAGAGCATTTACTGGCATTAAAGTCCCAATGTTATTCAAGAATCTGTTTGATGTGTTTAATGGAATGGTAGGTGTAGTGCAGGTTGTTTTCCTAACAGATTTGTTTTACTTATCTATGTCTTACATTTACAATTTTTCAAAGCTCACATATGTACTTACTGTAGCAAATATTAAACACATGTTTTACTTCCTTGGTTGTGGGAATGATCTGTATTTAAATCTACTAATTCCTAGTGTTACTGGAGAATGTGCACCTAGTTTATCTGCTTATGCACAGCTTGAAGCAGCTCAGCAACAAAGCAAGAAAAGATTACTTTAAACACCTGAAACAGGATTTTCTGGGGTACTGAGTGCCCAAATGTATAAATGTACAATAGTAGCTTCAGAAGTTCAAAGCTATAGAAAATCTACCTCCCTATTGTCTTGTCCAATGTAATGAAAGAAAGAGGAGGGTACATGGAGTTATTAGTTTACAATTTCATGACAGATAGTGCTCTTGAAGACTGAACAAAGGCTGGAACCAAGAGGCTGGTGGAAGAATAAGCAAGAGCAGACACCAGGAGCAAATCTGAAAGCAAAAACATCAGCTGTATGTTTTCTCTTTCATGAACACTGGGTGCTGGGGCAGTTCAGCCTGAAGAAGAGGAGACTTGGTGGACACCTCTTCACTCTCTACAGCTACCTGAAAGGAGGTTGTAGGCAGGTGGGGGCTGGACTCTTCTTCCAGGCAACCAGTGACAAAATGAGAGGGCATGGCCTGAAGCTGCACCAGGGGAGGTTTAGGTTGGATATTAGGAAGCACTTCCTTATGGAAAGGGTAATTAGACGCTGGAATGGCCTGCCCAGGGAGGTGGTGGAGTCGCCATCCCTAGTGGTGTTTAAGGAAAGATTGGATATAACAGTATTATACGATCTAGCTGGGTGCCATGGTGTCAGGTCTTAGGCTGGACTTGATGATCTCAAAGGCCTATTCCAGCCTCAACAATAATTCTGTGTAATCTCTCTCCATACATACACACGTTAGCAGGTCATGGAACAAGCATACCGACTGTAACACCAAAGAAGCATCAGATACAGCTGAGAAAGAGACAGAACTTTAGTGATGTAACAAGAATTCAGAAAATCCATAAAGCTTTTGAGATCTCAGAAGAAATCCTGAAACCAATTCACCATCACTCTATGTATTTACTACCTGTAATAAATACTCTGTTATCAGAGAAAGACATAAGGACACTGCATCTAGAAGTGCTGCTTGAACTCTTCTTTGAGCTTTCTTATAGCCTTCTTTTGACTCATTTCAAGACCCTTGGACAACTGCATTGTTGGGGTTTTTTTTCTGTCAAATTCAATATTGATGTAAGATCATGTCTAATGAAGAGCAGGATTATGATAACAGACCTATCAAAAGAAAGAGCAAAGTATAGAGAAAACACATTTTGTCATTCTTGAACTTGAATGAAAAACTAAGAATTCTAAGTAGAACAGGGATTAATTTACCCCTGTATATTTCAGCCTCTGACTGACCCTCTCCTCCACTTCTGTGCTTTTCTTCGTAAAAAGGAACACATCTAATTTAATAGAGATTTACATTAGACATATCAGTATGGTTCCAAAGACAAACCTGGGGGTAAAAAAAAAAAAAAAAGCCAAGAAATAATTACTTACACTTTTTTTTTTTTTTTTTTTTTTTCATAAAGTACTTAACTGAATATGATCAGACAGGTCCTCAGGGTGACAATTGCCAGATACAAACCACCCTGGCCCTGGCCACCTCTTCCTTTATATTTCCTAACCTGGTATCCCTGCTTCTTCAGACTGTAGTAGACAGGCTTATAGACCTGAGGTCTTCCTATTTCTTGAAGCATTCTTCCCAACACCAGTCATATTTTTTACTTCACCATTTTCTCCTCCCTCCTTCTGGAGGCCCTTCTATAGTAATATCAGCAACCTCTAAAAGGTTTAAGGTTTACTTTTAAATTACTTGCTTGTTCAGCTCTGAGGGCACATTACTGCTTTTTGCAACTTGAGCTGTCACAGCCTGATTGCCTGGCTGGGAACATTCCCAAAAGTAGGATTTAGGGCTGAGATGACTCTTAACCTTTATATCACTGGGAGGTATGAGGTAGCTGAGGGAACAGACATTTACCCTACTGTACTGCAGGGGAAGTGGCAGCTCACATCAGTGTAACATCAGGTGGGCATGCCCACTGAGCAACACACAACCACACAGTGCTTTCAGCAACTAAACACTTAGGATGGAGTGTTCAGACCTAGTACACAAATTCCACCACTGCCCAACTAAGGCTCCCCGTCTTGGACAAAAGCAGATTTTCCAGCTCTTTCCCCCAGCCAACTCAAAGTGTCTCATTTAGTTGTGAACTGATGACACCCCCTCCCAAACAGTGCCATGCTACTGACCAGTAGCTAATCTTTGAGAGCACCTCACCTTTCCCAGTGACAACCTGAGTCCTGGCAGTGAAGAGTCCCAATAAAGAAAACAAAGCAGTCCCCAGCCCAACCATCTTTACAGCGAAGGCAGCACTATGTCAGCTCATGCAGTGAGGATACACACAAGCACAGCAGCCATTTTGCATAAAATGAGCCATACATGTGGCATCTGAGAAAATATTTTTTACTGTATTGCAAGACTAGCTTATAAAGCCAGAATTGAATTATTAAAGGTTCATGTAAAAATGGCACTAAAGCTCTAGAAGCCAGCAAAATATAGCATTAGAAAGAATAAGAGGCAATTTAGTAATTAATTTACAAATTAAATCTGATGTATATATTGAAAATGCAGGAAACTGAGGCGATAATCAGTTTCCCTCAATGCAGAAAGAGTCAGAAAATGAGACTTTACCATAGGTGACACCATTGCAAGACAGGTAGTGAGAAAAAGATCCCTTTCAAAGTAAACTGTCACTTCCTGGTTTTAGAAAAGATAAGACAGGAATGTACCAGTTCCCAGAAAGATAAAAAGGGAAGTATAAAGGAATGCTCTTTTTTTTCAGTGTGTAGGTTGGGCTTTTGGATCAAATCATATCGAGTCAGTCTGTTACATTGGCTCCACTATTAACCTAACTGCTCTGTAATTACAGTTTGCTATGGAAGTACTTTTCACAACATTCTACTTTGTCAAAACAGGCTTCTATCAACTGAACCTCCAGCCAGAGACCAAAACTCCTGCTCAGTACTGTGCAGGCTGCACAGTGTCTCTTAAGGCACTGGGAGCGGGTGCCAGGCATCAAATGCATCCCAGCCCAAGTGGTGAGAGCCAAGAATGAGGCAAGTAAGAGGCTGGGAGCATCTAGTATGACAGGTCTGACAGATATAAAAGCCACCCTGGCAAGACACTGGCCTGTGAAGGTGAATTTCTTTTACCAGTCCTTCCTAGGGTTTATCTGTATTTCTCTCCTCACAAAGGCCCTAGTTCTATAAGTGGAGTAGGGATGTATAGCCCTCACCATCGACATTCATGGAGTTAGTACTGAGCAGTGGATTTGCTGCAAACTCATACTCTTGCATACCACACTCAATCTTTCCTGTGTAAAAAAGTATTTAAAATATCTCTCATGTCATCTCACCAAGGTGTTTGCTGTGGGCACAACCTTGACAGGATGAAATCAGTGCACTGAGACATGAATGGTTATTCTTTTATATTTGTACAGTGCAAAAATAACAGCAACCCAGATCTGGTATACTATGTGGAGTTCATTTAGTTACTTGTCTAAGTATCTACACAAGGTACTGTTTGTAGGTATATCACTTGGAAGCATTTTGAAATAATTCTGATCTTTCACATTTTAGAATTCCCATGTATGGAAGCAAGAAGGCTTTGTATGTTTTACAGAATTATTTTATGATTAGCTTGACTTCACAATATGGCATTCTAATTTTAATGTCTATCTTGTAATCAAAAAGAAAAATGTGAGAATTGGGGAATCAGAGATAATATCATTAACTACTGCAGTCAGCAGAAGGAACACACAGATATAAATATGAAACCAGAGTTCAAGTATCAGTCTTCACTCTATAATGGAAATCTTACATTAGGGAATGTAAACCCCTCTGTATCTAATTGAAGGCTTCTGAACAAAGTGTTTTTCCATCTTGAGAAACACTACCTTAGATGTAGTAATTCTGTTTATTCTGAGGCAGAAATGATTTAATTTTTTAAGAAGGTATAATCACCAGAATGTAAGGTATATCCTGAGATTATAAATTACTTGGGAAATGAACATAAATCCCACCCCCCCTTAAAAAATAAAAAAATAAATAAAATGTCAGAAGTCATAAAGAAATCATAAGGACAACCTTGAGAGAGAGACATAGGAGCAAAGCAGCCACATTGTTAGGAGAGAAAGCATTTACATCCTGGAGCCATCCATTCTCTCCTGTGTGGGAAATGTACATGCACAGATTGCCATCCCACTGATTATTGCTACCTTGCTTACCTCACAGCCTTCTACAGGGCAACAAAAGTGAACTAATTTCACATTACAATGAAATAAAATGTCAGTTTTAGTTTACTAAATAAAAATATACACTTATGATACTGCAAAACCTGACACTAATGAGTAAAGAAGTGCACACAGCTATTCCTCTTTGCTTATGTAGATATGCAGGTTTTTGGCTGAGTATCTGGTGAGATTGTTTTGTTTGGAGGGAAGTGAACTTCTGTTGCTGTTGGCTTTTTTGTTTCTTTTTTTACCTCCAGAGGCTTGATTACGTATTCAAATTGAGTCATCGGAGTTGTAATCAGTATTTCATAATACTCCAACTTTGTGGCTAGCTTGGCTGGCCATTTTTCCAGTCCCTATTATCTTTATCTGTTTAATGGTCCAGATGTCAGAACAATAGCACATGTTAAATATTGACACTGGGGAAGCATCAAGAAAATTAATATTGCTCTTGTTTATTTTTATATACTAGTAAATGCTTATTTTGTTGAGTGTTACCCTAAATACATTGCACTGTTATGGAACTTTTTTTCTAAAATTAACTGCTATTCACAGGTTAAGCCAAATTCAGATATCTCAGGATTGAATCATTTTACCCTTTAACAGTGTGATTAGTTTATTAATCCCATTGCTTAAGGCTATTCTCATGTCAGCTGCATCAAGTGTCAGGTATTTGCTCAGCTGAACAGTGTGTATTGCTTCTGTTTGCCGTGATCCTACCTCCACTAGTCCATTTTTATTTGTAGACACTTATATCATCACTTGCCAGGTTTTATTCTCATTACTAACATCCACAGAAATCATGATACAGCATGTGTAGCTATAGCAGCTGCTATACAGCAGATTGGAACACAACCCAGTAACTTTGCAAGCAACTTGTCAGTGTCCTATAGGGTTTTTTTCATTGAATACTTATTTAAGTGTGGAACCTGCTTTTTCACTATCTCATGCTTCTATTTAAAATCTGTAAATACATTTGAAATTGTGCTGTCTCTTTGGAGAATGGGATGGATGGAGAATATAAATACTCTGGGTAGAATTTATGTTATTTCAAGGTTTTGAAACAACTGGTGCAATTCATTCTGGTTTTAACACACAGTGCAGGAGGCACGGGGCTGTTCTGTGTCCTACTACATCCATCCTGTTTCTGTAGGACAAGCACCCAACTTTTTAGTATAATTTACTCATAGGATTACTATTAGATTCAATAAATGATTATTTAATGCTTTTAGAGCTCCAGAAGACAGAAAATGCAGATGCACTGGCTTTTCTTTTTTCCATTGATGATTTATTATATTAAAACATTCATAGACAACGACTATGTGATGCCCTGTTATGAAGGTAGCTGATGACAGATTTTTTTATGCTATCTCTTCAGAAAGATAGATAAATATGAAAGTGGGTCTTAGCTGATTATGCTTATGACAATTTATCATAGGAAGGTATCTTTTACAGTGGTGTCAGGGAATAGGAGACTGTCTGGGTCAAATACAGATATCCTTTCTGGGACTGAAGTTTCCTTAACCACAAAATAAATCCAATTTGACCCAGCAGGTCTAACAGCTCTCTGCTCCTCTGGCTGAGGTCATCATGGAGAGAGGGCTAGGTACTTTGGAAGCCATCATTGCTTAAAGTCTGTATTGCAGTAAGCACATTTTCAGTTCAGGACTATAAAACAATATTTCACTTTCAGTCCGAAGCCTCTTTATTAACTTGAACTTGCTTTGCCAACCTGAACTGAAACCAAAGAAATCCAGCCAAACTGCGCAGCTAATCTGAGCTGAGTTAGCCACCCTAGATTAAATAAATGCACTGTGGCAGTAGATGTTTCCTTCAACAGTGTATTCTGTTAAGGATTTGCCTGTTCCAAAAGGAAATGTGTTTTAATGCCAAATGCAATGAGCCAAGGAGCCCTGAGTGTAGTCTAACCCACAATAAAATGTGGATATTGTAAGATCTCTTCAAAACAAATTTTGCAAGGATTTCCCTATTCTCAGGGTGAAGCAGGAGGCCCAGAAGGTCTGGGAATATTCAAGGGCTGGTGGTGGTAGTCTCATTGTTTCCCTGCTGACCCTAAGAGTGGGCTCATCTGAGCCTAAGGGACTTCCAGCACAGAGAGGAGTGATCAGAAATCTTGTATCTCTTGTTTATGGGACCTCTGCACCACAAGAAATACTTTGCATAGTAAACCCCTAAGATCTGCAGTCACTTTTCACACCAGTTTCTCTTCTAAATAGCTTTGCTCAAATCAACCTCTCTTCTCAACCATTCCGGTCTTGATGAGTAAGGTGGTTTTTCCCCATAGAAACCCTTTTTAATCTGTTACGCCTGCGACAGTCAGGAGTGAATATATAAGCTCTGCACCTCAGTCTGAGAGTCTAAATTCTGATCAGAAGAATCAAAAAATGAAGCAGGTAAATGCAAGTTTCCTACCTAGAAATCCAGACTAACCCCAATAAAGAAATAAAAGGAAGTTTAAGCATTGGTGATAAAAGCAGGATGAAGGGATCAGGTGGAATGAATGGCTGGCTGAGAAATAAACACTAATGAAAGAACCAGAAAGCCATAAACTGAAGGTTGAGGATACTGAATTTGATTCCAGAAGAAGAAATAAGCAATTAAATGAATTCAGGAGATGAACAACATTGATTTAGCCACAGGACTTAAGGTCTTTAATGTCGATGACCTTCTCCTTTCAGAACAAAAGCAGAGAAAGCAAAATAACATTCCGTTAAAAATGCATTTTGATGCTCAGGGCCAAGCAGAAGGGCAGTGGAGAATGAAGCAGTTTGACAAAGGACTTGAGCTTAGTGGCTCCTGAGGTATAAAGTGCCTTGGATCCAAGACCTTTGTGGCTCTCTGCTCCCTTAACCTTTTGTCGCTGTGTCACACATTCAGCAGCATAGCACCCGGCTGAGCATAGAGCGATCAGATTCATATTAACAAAAAATATCACTGTTTTGTTCGGTCTGTGTTTTCTGCACTTTTCACTTCAGCAAAGTCTACGGGCAAATCCTGGGTCTGCACGAAAGAAACTTGATGGAGAAATCGACCACCCCCGTTCCAGCTTTTACCTCCATGCAGCTGGCATTTAGGAACGACCCAGCCTGGGATGTGTTTTCAGCTAAGAAAACAGGCCTTCAAAATACATTGAAACGTTCTTATCCACTTTATGTTCGGAGAAGAGCTGCAGAATTAGTCTAAATCCGTGTCTCCCCTACGCGGGCTGGCCCTGGTGCCAGCCTCCGCCGCGGGCTCTCTCGCCCACCCCGGCCGAGCTCTCTTCCATAGGGATGCTACCGACATCTGGTGGCGTTGGGAGGAAGCGCATCCTTGAGAAGAACCCTCCCCTCCACACCCCCACCTTGCGCAACACCCCTCCCCTTCGCACCCCCGCTCTTTAGAACACCTCTCCCCTCCTCATCTTCACCCTGCAGAACACCCCTCAACACCCTCACCCTGCGGAACACCCCTCCCAACCCCCACCCAAAAAAAAGTTTCCGGCAAGGTACAGACAGAGCGTCCTAAAGGAAAGTGTTCAGTCTGGATCAAGGAGACTACAATCTGACTATAAAAGAGCGTGAGATGACGAGATGGAAAAAAATCCTCGGCCTAGGTACTACTGAGGTGGCTCCAGCCAAGTGCAGCATCATAAAGAACTGTGAAGTAGTACAAATGACCTCTGCAAGATTTGCACTGTCCTCGTCATGCAGCCTCAGCAAAAGAGGGGCCTGAACCTCTAACTACACTCCAAACTCTCCAACACACTGTATTTCCTCAGGGTGAATGTCAAGAGAAGGTAATTCAGTGTAGAAAGAACAAATCTCAGTAACTAATTAGGATTTTACTGGAAACTTAAACTGCACACAAACTAGATGTTTAAGCATCTTTCAAACAGAGGTAGCTTTAGGAGTTTAAGACTTCTATGAAAGTTTGATCCAGCTTCCAAAAGACTAAGTGAATATGTAGGAGACCTGGAGAAAAAGGTGTTAGCCAGCTTTCTGGTCTGACTTTTCAGCCCACGTTTTATACGGAATGTTATGGTCAGGTTGATTCTGATGCTGCAAGAGAAACTCCAGCCAAAATAGTTAAGTTTTACTGTAAAAACTAATTAAATTCATAGGATTTCCTTGCCAGGCTCTAGATCATGTCTTGTCTCTGATATCAATAAACCCAATCACTGAGTGCTTTGAAATCATAAAAACTTTACCCATAGAATTCATAGCCACTGGAGGTCACTAAGAACATCTATGCACAGACCTTTCAAATATGAACTAGGTCCAGTAAATCCTTTCTTGTCCCGATTGGAGAATTGGCAAATTGACTGCATGGTCATGTTGAGGAAAATGGAAATTTTTGTCAACACAGCTTTTTTAGTTGTAATTCTGCCTCCTATTAGAAATACTGTCAATATCCCCTTGCAACAGCAGTTATGAGCCTTTCTATCTTAGAGCTGTTAGAGGAACTTTTGGAAGAGCTGTAATAATAAGAGTTAATAATATAATATTATTAGAATAATAATATTATTATAAGAATAATAGTTCATAATCAATTATATCCAGATATTTCGTAGTTTTGAAACTGGGTGGCATTTTAAGGTTGTCCTTCCTGGTATATTCAGCACCTCCACTAAAAATCAGAACCATCACATGTGAGAGAAGAAAAAGTGCAAGTACTATATAACCAGAGTTTGAATTTGGCTTGAGAAATGTTCTGGGGAATGAACTATAATCTATAATATAGTTAAGATCAAGGACAAATTCTATTCTTGAATCATGCAAGAATCTTCTAGGCTGGGAAAAAAACAAAACAAAACAAAAGAAAAAACCCTTGCTTCTCTGAACTATAGGAGAGAGGGTGCTGGTCCAGAGAATTATTTTGTTTATTTCTCCTACATATATCAATGTACCAAATGTGTATTGCTTTTCAGGAATCTTAGGTACCTCAGATTGAGGAAAGTACAGTTGGAAACTCCGGAACAACAGAGTTGATGTATTTCTACTCTTCAAGGAAGGTAACAAGGAGTCATCCTTAGATAATCACAGCAGCCTTGACGCTGATTTAGCAGTGTGTTGTGAATAATCTGTAGTTAGAAATCAAAGAGTACAGAATATTTTCTCTGTAGTGGTGGGTGCGCTGCTAAGAGCAGGGGGAAGGAGGAAACATGACAAGGATTCTCTTGCATCTCAGGAAGTCTCGACTTCTAGAGTGGCCTATTGACATTGCTGGCAGCTGATACAGATTGAAGCACTTTGTGAGACACTCCATCTTGCCTTACAGGGACTTCAGCTCTACTCAACATTGGTAAGGCAGCAACAAGAGTGTGATGTCTAGTTTTGGGCACAGCACTTCAAGGAAGATGTAAGCCAAGTGGAAAGAGTCCAGAGAAGTAATCAGTAAAATGTAGAAAATACAAGCTGAGGTAACAACTAAAAGAAATCTTCTAGAAAAGAGGAAACAGGAAGTCTGTGAACTACCTTCAGAAATGTAATCAGTTACTACAAAAAGGAAGATAATATATTCTTGGGGGCAGGAAAAGCAATAATAGATTTAAACTGCACCACGGTTACATATTTTTCTTAGGGTACAGTGCAGTTAAGGCTTCTGGTTGGACACAAGTCATTACATTGCTTAAAAGTCCTCTCAACTATTTTATTCCTAATTTTCCTATGTGCATTCTTCTCTACTGCTTTGGAGAAGTAATTTATAAATTCAAAATACTGATAACAGAATCACTCCCTAAAATGTGTTTAGCAGTGTAAACAAAATCTTCTGTAGAGCTCTGTTTACAGCATTCCTACCTACTTCATATAGTTGTTGTGAAATATACTCAAACATCTGCTTGGTTTTTTTTAAATGCAAACTGAGAGA
>JAOEGS010023867.1:0-19918 GCA_025447755.1 Corythornis vintsioides | reverse complement strand
AAGAAGGGAGGGGAAGGAAAGAAGGGAGGGGAAGGAAAGAAGGGAGGGGAAGGAAAGAAGGGAGGGGAAGGAAAGAAAGAGGGGGAGGAAAGAAAGAGGGGGAGGAAAGAAAGAGGGGAAGGAAAGAAAGAGGGGAAGGAAAGAAAGAGGGGAAGGAAAGAGACCTTTATATTAAAAGAGTTGTACAAAACAGCAAACATTTTAAAACTGAATCCAAGTAAAGGTTTACCCTGAGGTACTGATGATTTTCTATTGGTTTGTATTTACAGAAGGGCATTCTCACATTGCTATAGGGTATGCACATCCACTCTCCCATCTTTTTTGTACACTGCACATGGATATTTACTCTCTGCCTTATCCTGTGTACACAGAGAATGGACAGAAAAACAAAATACTATCCTTTTTTAAATGACTCAAGAGACTTAGCAAGCACTCCACACATACATTAGTATAACCATTTGCAGCACTTTGCCTACCTTAAGTTTTAGCAACAGGTACATCCAACTTCTAAAATTCCACATTCCCACCACACCCTGTATTCCTTATTTTGCTTTGATTCACATGTATATGGACATAAAAAAATCAGTCCCTCCTGTTGTGTCTCCAAAAAGAAATGCTGTGAGCCTTGCTGCATGCACATACCACAGCAGTACAAAGTACAGGGCTATTTCTAAATCAAGGCTCTCCAGCAGGCCCCCGAGCCAGAGGAGATCAAGGTTAACACCAGCAGCATTCTCCCAGCTCAGACAGCCTGTACTTTTTAAACTGAGGGACAAAAAAGCCCTTTAGATTTCTCAAAATGTTTCTATAAACATGTAAAACTGAAAGCAAGTCCTCTTTCTTTGCCCATCAAAATATGACTCTACCCAAAAGGTATTTTCAAACATACTTTACCCAAGCTGGAGATATTTTCAGTGCACACACATCAGTTTTTCCAGAAGGGAAGTTGACAGGAAACTAATCCCTTTCCCTCCGTGATACAGCTGGCATTCAACTTTAAAATGATAAATTATCCAGAGTTTTACGAGTGACACTGAAACTGTGTAACCACCCATTAAAAACAAAGAAATCATTCTCTCTTAAGTAGGCATTAAAGAAATTAGCACCACACTGAACTGCTTCACTTTCCCTTTTAAATACTAAAATACATTGCTCTATTCTGCTGAGGCCACACTGTTTGGTATATCACAGTTGCCTAATTACAAGATTATTTTTAAGTACTTTTCAGCTGAGTATGGTAAATTTGTTTTAACAGAAAGTTAGGAATTATCATTATTTCCCCTTTCTTAGGTTCTTTGATGTTTTTTGGCCTTGCTCGCCTATAAGTTGTGAACTATTTAATAACCCTTCCACGTTGATTACAATCTCACATTGACATGTTAGTTCAGTGGATCACAACCTTTTCATCAACAAAAAAAAAGGTACTGCTCTAATAATAAAAAAATGGAAAGGGTCTGCCCAAGACTATGATTCAAGTTGGGCGTTTTGTCTTTATTTTTAGTCTGTCTTTTTAATTTTTTCAGACATAAATATGCTCCTTGACTGACTTCCCTGCCATCGCATCTGACCTTTGAAGCAGGGAAGTAATTATCCTTTACAACAGGCAGCCTCCTGCACACAGTGGACAGCCCTTTACAGCAAACGAGCGTGTGCACAGTCAGAACTCATTCTTGGAAGGATTCCTCCCATCCCGCTCTTCCTTACCCACTAAGGGCAGCTGAAGCTTCATACCA
Organism: Corythornis vintsioides; assembly: GCA_025447755.1. Taxonomy (NCBI): domain Eukaryota; kingdom Metazoa; phylum Chordata; class Aves; order Coraciiformes; family Alcedinidae; genus Corythornis; species Corythornis vintsioides. The sequence goes on along the minus strand of JAOEGS010023867.1, from coordinate 18,185 downwards.
GTTATTCCACAAACAAAGGAAGGCGGCTTGCTTTCTACTTCTTACTACTTTACATAGACGTGGAAAATTAAGATATTTTAACAGATATGACTTGGGTGAAGCACGAAGGATGAGGAGATGTACTGCTCCACTAAGGAGGGAGAGCACACAGAGCATCATGGAACTGGAGTGCAGAACGAATCATCACCCTGACCATGCCTATTTGGAAATACTGGATGCTAAGGAGGGTACCTTTGCTTCCAAACAACCTCGGAACACCAACCAGTCACTGCAGGGTTACAAGAGCAGCCTTTATCTAGTCACTTATTAAAAATGCCAACACACAAAATTGCCAAGGATTCTGCTCCAGGCTTGCAAGAAGAATTAGAGTAAGTCCTCCTGTGAGTACAGAAACAGACAGACAACTCTCTAGCACTACTTCACTTCCAGGAGCCACCCTCCACTCACTGTCTTTCCCAGATGGTTATGAAATTAAGTGCATTAAGTACACTGCAAAAACGGACAATGTGACATTTGACCCAATCCCAGATGGAATTAGAAATAACTTCTTAATAAAGGTCTCCAGTTTGAGGCATCTGTCACCTACCACACATGTCCAGTACAATTACTGATAATTTCAGTGTTTAAAAGAATCTAGTGGATTAATTTGGTTCATCTGCTTGCGATGTGCAATGGCATATTACCAGGGAGACTGGCAATGTGTTCAGTGTTCCAACTGTGTAATACTAGGAGCATGCAAAACAGCTGAAATTAACCTTTCATTTTTAGAATTCCAATTGTTTTATCGTGCTCCTGTTTCAGCAGAAAATAGACATTCATTATCCGCCAAGCTAGAAAAAGGGAAGGTTTGCTTGCCAATATTTTATAATGAAGCAGAGAATGGAGTAGCTAGAGAGTGAAAATGGAAGTGAAATACTTAAAAAATAATTAGTACTATTAAATGACTTTGCATGAAAAAAAATTTAGAACAGAGTCATGGAAAAACTTCGTTTCTTTGTACATCTAAATTACTTTTTCAACAGAGTGGCCAGCACTGACTGCATCAGTATTTTGATCAGAAATTGACTCTGGAAGTTTCTTCCTGAATAAACCTCAGCTTGTAATACTGTTAAAAAACAAAACAAACAAACAAAACCCCACTGTTTTGAGGACAACAGGAAAGAAGAAAGGCTTAAAGAAAAATTAAAACAGACTGAGTATTTTAAACATATCTCAATGGTTATGTAAAAGTATTGGTAAAAATCAGACACATTTTACTTTTTCTAATGACTACAAACAGGTATTAAATACCAAACATAGGTGGATTTGGGCATTTTCTTTTGTGTGTGTGTGTAGCTCTAGACTTCCTGCAAGAGCTAAGCCACATGCTCTGCAAACACAATTAAAATACATCAGCTGAAGTGACATATGTGCGTGCAAGTAGGATCTGCTGGCTTCATCAGCAGGCAGGGAGATAAGGGTCACACTCCATTTACCCATGATGCACACTGCGCTCTGACAGCAACAGAGTCAAAGCCACCCTTCCCTCTGAAGCCAAGATTAATACCCATGTGCCTGCAGCGACTGCCAAAAGCTGCTTTTCCAACTAATTTACCTAGATGTCAAAACTGAGTAACCTGGTGATGGCAGGATCTGTGGGCTAAAGTAGCGTACGCAAGATCCAAGCTGACACCTTGTGAACTCAGTCTTGTTGCTATGTAGAAAAAGGTCATGGTTTTTACAGTTATTTCCCACTATTCAGGTGGTAAATTGATTTCAAGAACTACCTACTATGAAAAAGCTCTGTCTCCTCTGGCTATCAAATGTATCTACTATCAAATGTACTTGTGTGGTTTGCCATGACCAAAACAAAACATTTCCCCTCTGGGCATTTTAGCAGCAGAAACCTGGCAGGTCTTTTCTTCCTCATCTCTCATTTTATGCCTTCAGTTATTACTTCTGATCACAAAGGCTGTAATTAGTAACCAGTACACTAAAACCACTATCATATTTTTTTAAAATGTTCTATTCAAAATGTTTGATTATCTACTGTTTTTCTTTTGATATAGTTTTCATTTTTGTATTCACACTTTCTTTTCCTTCAAAACTTCCCAAACTATTATCTTAACAATACCAAAAACAAACACAATTAAACAAAATGTTGAAAGACAAGAAAACACTTAAGATTAAAACAGATACTGGAAAGAGTCCTCAAAACCTACATTTCAGCGGAGAGGAAACACTCCAAGCTAGTCCATGAGTATAGACTTACTACACTGACAATACTGGCAACATGATTAAAGATGCTGCAGGTTTAGATCCATAGACTTGAGCTTTTACCTCTCAGAGAGACTATGTTCTGAGAGATGATAGCCAGAAAAGGAGAAATGCCTTTTTTACAGAGGCCCAGTACCTTATCTTGAAAAGTACATGCATGTAAAGAGGAATTCTGTAACAACAACATCAGATGCAGGGGATTATTCAGTATTCCCACTCCCCCCAGAAACATCACAGTTTACAAGCAGTGAAGTGTCCAAGTGCATTTGTAGGACTAAAATACAAATATAATGAGAACATATGCTTACATAAATCACCCAAATGTTCAAACCAGTATGTTGCAGATTTAGTTTGGAACTAAAAACAATGAAGAAAGTCAACAAGTTTCTAAATAATGTAAATGCCAAAACCAAACTGCGTGCAACATTTTAAAATAGAACCAAAAGACTCTCCCAGCAAAACAGAGTAAATACTTGAGAAACTATTTTACCAGCAAACATTCTTTGACATCATGGGCTAATTTCATCATTCATTTAGAATGGACTTTCAACAGTGTATTATAAAGGCATGAAATTGAAAACAGGCCCAAGCAACTGGATGGTACATTCATGAGAACCATTTAGCATTGTATTCATCCTGCAAAAACTTTGTTTTGGACTCAGAGAGATGCATGACAATATAATAAGTTTGTGCTGCAGCATCTTAAGAAATTTCCATAGCATTGTAGACCCTTAAAAGTAAGAACAAAAGTTCAAAGGTACACAGAATAAACCCCTTTTCTTCTACATTGTGGAAAATATGCACATGTAATATGAATACACCAAGAAAAACATAGTCAATTTAAAATTCTAGTCATCAGGAGATGATAAACCCTCTCTGCTTTGCCATGACACTGCAAGTGCTCTGTTCTCTAGGAAGCAGGCAGTTCTTGAAGCATGACACTGATGAGTATTGCTTCCCAGAGACAGCAGTCCAAACTCCAGGTAGCCTGCAAAACCTGAATTCAAATTGAACTTAATGAAGGCTCAATCCATTTATTTGCTGCAACAGGGAAGCATTTGCATGTGTAGTTCTTTATGAAGTTCCTCAATCACATCCAGCCCTTCTCTAACTTGCCTACTTTTCCCTGAAACCATGTCATTTGTCCCCCTCTTCAGGAAAGATGTATGTAAACCTGGTTCCCTTTAAGTCCTATCTACTGATAGAACAGTTCAGCAAGCTTCTTTTCTTCCTTTGTCCCAGAAACTTTTCTGTCCATAAACACTAACATGGTATCTACAGTTGAAGTATCTAGATACCTAGAGACTTTGCCGTATGATTTATGAGATAGGGTTAAATGCAAACCAAGGAGCAAAGCTTTTTGGATTTAAATCCTATTTCTTAAACATGAATCTCGGTAAAACTTCTGCCTTGCTCAGAAATAAATATCCTATATAAATAGGCCCAAATTCCCAGGAAGGAAGAAGTGCTACACATCTGTTTTACACCAAATATATCCTTTTAGAATTTGGAGGTTAAAAAAATCAAGTTCTGATCATAACTCCTAATTATAGATACCCACTTGAAATGGATCCAAATTCTCTACCTAGCTCAAAGAATGCAGACCAGAAGTCGCCCATGGAACTAACTCTGAGTAACACAGAGAAGCATGACAGCAGCTGCTGGAGCAGCTGGTATGGTCAGACATTTCCAACATGAAGCCTGAAAGCCCCCCAACATATAAATGGCAAAAATGATTAATTCAAATCTAGGCATTCCACATAGGAACAAATCTCTGCAAAAGCTAATTTCTTGAATATAGCTTTGTCTTTACAAGTGCAACAAAGTCCTACTTTGAATGTGAAATTTTAAATGACAATGACAATCCTAAGACTGCTAACTAAAACTATGACTCCCCACACACAGCTTAACCTGCACAAAAGCACTCATTTGATACACAAGTCCACCCCACTGCTTCCACGATGGCTCACACTTCAGTACCTGTGCTGGTTTCTGCTATAACCTAGGAGGTGCATTTAATTAAAGCCCTGATGTATGTGCTGTATTATCTTCAATTACCCTCTACAAAATGTTCTTAATGTAACTTCTTAAAATGCAACCTAGCCAGATGTAATTCATACAAGCTAGTTTTTTTAGTCATTTTCTCCCCACACACCTCCCCTTACAATATTCCCCACTGGAGTGAGAACATTTGACTATATTATTAGTACAGTTTGCAATAGAATAGAATCTAGTTCTTACTGCCATGGTTGTTTTGTACTGTCTAGTAAACAAAAGTCAATTCTATTAAGAACTTATACAAATCCCCAAATTCAATAAATACAATAACATTAACAATCCAATCTACCTTCAAATATTCACTGTCATAAGTTCAAAGCCATTATGATGGACAGCAGCATTCACAGGCAGGGACAAAAGCTTTGATCCAGGGAAGAAATATTGACTGACTTGTTTTACTTAGAATGCAACTCTCAGTTCAGCTGTTTCTGTTAAAAACAAATGAAACCTTTGAATACACATCAAAGTAATGTCCCAGGTACTTCATCTTACTTATTGCAAGAAAAATCCAGACAAAATTTGCATGTTTCTCAGAAGTGAACTCTAACAAAGCAACCGCTTCATTCTTTAATGTTGTGTGTACTAAGAGTGCAGTAACATCCAGCTTAAGATAAAACACAGGTCATTGACAGAGTGACCAGCATTCCACAGACTGGTACCACTATGTGTACTGCAAATCTTCATTTGCTCTCTGGTCCAAGTCCTGGATTCAAAATCACAGAAATCCCCCAACGTCTACTCACTTGGGCACTAACAAGTTTTAATCCTCACTAAATAACCTCACAAAAGGCATTAACATAAATGTTTTTTTAAAAAGGACATTTTGTCACAGTCTTATATGCCATTAGCAACAGCAGAGAGCAGAGGAAGGAAGATGAGAGATTATTTTCTCCACACCAAACCACTATACAGGAGTTAACCCACTGTCTCTTCTGAAATGGTGATGCACAGCAGCAAGGTTAAAAGAGCACAACAAAACTACCCAACTTCTCCTTTTTAGGGAATAACCTTTATAATAGATCTAAAAATTAAGAATACCCATTTGAAAAGAGCTTACTTGAGATTACCTTCATCTTTCAAGGAGGAGAAGGAAGGTTCAACAGCTCTCATATCACCTTAGTCTAAGCCAAACAGTGGCAGCACATCGTCTAGCAGACACAGGTACAGAGCACTCAAACCAGCCAACCAACCCTCACCCAGAACCCAGTTAATACCTTAAGAGCCCTCTCTGCTAACGGCAACGTTGTATTTTGTATTTTCATTATTTATCATCGGGAAAGTAACATGGAGACTGAGAGCATCAGCAGAACTGGAGTCCAGCTTACCAATGTTAGCTTCTGTCTCAGGTAAAGACAGACAACGTCACTCTCTGCTAATTCATGTTAATCATCACCCAGCGTGTGTTTATTAGGCAATGACCATATTCCATACTTAAAACTCTTTAAAAGATTGATAAAATATTATTGAAAGACTACAGTAATAATTAGAGGCTTGTGGATGGAATAAGGGTTCTCAAATTTATCAGCCCAATTTTTTAAATTTTTAGAGGGTTTTTTATGGTCTGGTCCTCTTCTTGATGTGTCAGCATAAAACATGCTAACATCAGAAAATGTCATGTAGGCCTCAAAAGGATGCTTACCTTTTTATAGGGACTAAAGCTAAAAGTTTTTAAAGTGTAACTGTGGTATCTGTCTGTTTTAACAAAACCTGTGAAGGTCTACCTACCACTGCAGACTTTGTCCTGTTCCTCCTATGTAAACTCTTACACAACAGAATAAACTTCAGAAATCTGTGAAATTTCTCAATGCAGCTCTGGAAGAGTTTGACCTCAACTATTTCTACAGATATACCTTTCTGCAACTACAATCCTCTTATTTGGCATATCCACACTACATACAACATGTATTTAAGATAGTAAGCTGTTAATAAACATTCCACTGTTTGTATCGTGACATGACCTTTATACAAAGCTAATTTTAAAAAGGAAGATTTAGTTTCTGCAGCTGAGAAAAACCTGATTTGCATGCACAGCTGAAGCAGGATTTTATATAATGCAAAAATCCTTGGTGTCCTACACCAGCCAGCCTTGTATTTCACCTCTGCTGTGGCCTCAGCTGTTGTGCCAAGGCCGCCAGAGGAAGAGGTGACACAGAAGTGCATTGCTGAGAAATCAGCTCACTGGCAACTAGCTGCTGTAAAATGCTCAATCCTAGTTTCCTCTCCCTGTTTCCCTTTTTATATACTGTATACCATATAAATATGAATTAAAGATCTTTAATGAAATCCTGCTCACTGAGTAAACATGTTTCAGGTGTTGACATTTCATACTTAGAACAGAACTATGTTCTCATCTCAGATCAAAAATTCTTGATAAAGCTAATAATTTGACTTCCTTTAAGATTTTGCCCCCTTATGATTACAAATAAAATGCAGTATAGAGAGCTAGAAACAAATTTTGAGCAAAAAAAACTTTCCCTTCAAGCATGTTTGTGTGCATGGTCAAAGGGAAATTAAAAGTCCTGATAAACTTAAGACAATGCAGAGGGGTCACACAGCAGAGATGGCAGCAAAACCACCTGTCTCTATTGGACACTATGTCCAGATCACATCACAACTGTTTAGGCCATATTTTCACTTAAGTACCAAACAAGTGTTATACAAAAAAACCTATTTAAAACATCCAAAAGATTCCATTTCAATTAGCTAATCATACATTGTTTTAAAGCACACCTTATTAAACAATAACAATGTCACTGATGAACATGAGATAATTTGCTCTCTCATTTGGACTTAAGAAATAGCTAAAGTTCTCTCACCTTTAGAAGAAAGAAATGGGTCATTCAAGAAATCCGATTGTTTGATTTCTCTCTGAAGTTACCAATAAACCTCATAAGGTTATAGAACAACATACTTTAAAAAGCCAGTTCAAAGGCTGACCAGAGAAAGGCTTTTTACTGATCTAGCTGAATCTAGAAGTATATATAACAGTATCACTCAATTTTAAACACTGCACATACCCTGCATTTTGACTGCCAAGTATATTGTACCAAGTCTTAAAAAACAACAAACCCACAAACCAAACCCAAAAGACAAAGAAACTCTACTAGATTTCTTTATGGGTGAACAACATAACTTCAGTATGCATAAATGCAAATGACATTGAAAACTCTCACCAGGTAGGAAAGAAAATAGCTGCCTTGCTCCTGCTTCCAGTGAAGAGCGTTGCTACCAAGCTAGTGAGAACAGGAACTGACCCTGAGCATTCTGCATGCACTGAGAGGCCTGTGTTCCGACTGACTGAACAGAACTGCTGCCAACCAGTCCTTAACCACAGGCATCCTCATAAAAGTGAGATTTTTACCCTCTGCAATGCAGCCAAGTTTGATACCAAAGTGTACAGAACATGATACTTAAGGAAACAAAACAGTAAGAGATCTTTTGTTTGAAATACAGTTTGGTGGACAAGAAAGTGTTTTAGATATTGCTTAGATTCAAGGCAACACATTCAAATACAGAAGATACTTGCAGACATACTCGGAAATGGAATCTGTGTTACCATGTGTGGATCTTCACTCTTTAGGAAAATGAGAGCTCAGAAGATTGCTTACAACCTCGAAATCAGTTAGAGAGCTGACAGATGCTTTTTATCATTCATAAGCTTCCTTCCTTTTACATTTCCTCTCGATTATGCTGAGTCTATCTATTTTACAGCTCTTTTTCTGTTAGTGAGGAATTACATGTAGGCTTTCAGTAGGACTGTGGACCCACCTCGCTGACCACACTAAAAAAGAAACACAGGTAGAAATTCCTGTCTTGGAAACCTATTAATGTTATTTCAAAACTTACTATAAGACAAGAACTTTCTCCTTACAAAGCCAATCTATTATCAAATGTTAAGATCTGCTCAATGTTCTATATAACTTTATTAGCTACTTCCAATGACTGCCAAAAAAATGGGGATTTGCTGCACATACACCGAACACAATTGTTAGGGTGCATTACAGCTCATAGCAGCTTCATTTTGATGCAGCACAGATGCCCAGGATGGTTCTGCAACTCCTGCTCCCAGAAGCACTGACAATCTGCACTGACTTCTGCTGACATAGTTTGCCTCAGCTGGGGACCATACGTGAGGTTGATCAACCACCAAAAGAACACTGTGTCTAAAATACAGAACTCAAATAATTCTTAGAATGTACAGACTCTTTACCATGACTTAGTTCACAGGTCTTTCCACAGCAGAAAATAGTCTTTTAGGAGAAGGGTAGAAATAACATTCCTGAAAACTAGAGTCATGATTCTCAAACCTGAAGTAATTCTCTTCTAGGCTAACCTAATAAATAAATTTAAAAAAAGTAATGACATTTTAATAACAACAAAGAAATAAACAAGCAAACCAAAAACAAACCAAGTTTACAACAGGTCATCAGCATTTGGGACAATTTCCATTAACACTGGGAAATCCTCTGTTCTCTCTCAATTTCACAAAGAATTAGCTACTAGAGTATTAATAGGAAATTATTAGCTGTGAAGTCCCACTTTCCCAAAACTTGAAGCATTAGAATCAGCTCCCTCTTGAAGCCAGTTTCTACTGAATGCTCCACATCACTGGTATTTTCTCAACATGGTTCACAGAATAAAAATGTAAGGAAATAATATAGCAACAACAATAATAAGCTGTCTGTCTGTCAATAATCTAAGAACAGCTGAAAATATTATCTAACATTCAACACCCAGTCAAATGTTAAGTTCAGAGCATGAGAAGCACCCCAGACACCTCTAGAATGGAAATTAAACAGCTGTTTCACAGCACATTACAATAAAACAGAACCACGTAAAAAAAAGATAATTTTTATTCCCAACTGAAAGCTGGACTGAGAGAAAAACTTTACTGAACTGAAACATGAGCAGAAAGTCAGGGGTTTATATAGGCCTGTTCTGGTCTGTGTACTATTAGACTCCCAGGACCTGCAGCTGGGTCAGGAATGCTTCTGTCCATCTCATTTAACAGTGACTTCCTTAGCACAACCTCCCAAACAATGAAGGAAACACTCACTGTCTTCAGTATTATCTTCAAAGGCAGGAGTGTTCCCAACAAAATCATCCATTCCTTCCGAAGAGCTGTGAGCACGTACGGACACAGCCTACCCCGACTTGACTCAGGAAAGCTGAAAGCACCACAACTATAATCATTACAACTGAAAGCTACACCAAAAACAACACACTTCAGTGTATTCTTTAGTGCATTATCAAGTTAAATACAGCCCAATGTACAGCTGTCCAAGCTCCACAGTCACTGCTGCAGAATTTAGCTCTCCACGTGATCTGAGTTTGGTCCGTTACACTATAAATGCAAGGAGTTAAAATGAAATTAAATTGTGAACTTTCCTGTAGTGTGGTTTTAGGACTGGCTGCAAGCATACTCTGCAACAGAAATTCCATCAGGTTTGTGCCCTTGCTTCCTTTACACTGCATAAAGATGACCTGAAAGGTCATGTATGTATCAACAACAGAAGGAAGTTAGTTTTCTTTTTCTCTGTTCTTACCAAAACATTTAAACTCATGACACATCCACCCTTGTTCATCTGGGGAATTTTAGGGGTGAATGACATTTTTTTGACTAAACAATGCAAGTACCCCTCAAAACAAGCTTAGGATTCTTTTTCTACTGCTCTGCCCCATACACAGCCACTTATGTAAAAGGAAGCCAAATCATAACTGTTACATTTCGCTTGTGCTTGCACAACACAAGGCAACAGGGAACTGGGTCCTTTGTTTTTAAGCACAAGTTTAACTTAGATGACACTGAACTACTGAAAGAATCTGATTAACAAACACAATACATCAATTTCCTGTATTAAAGGCTATCAAAACCACCACTCTAATTTTCTGCTTCTCTCACAGGGACAAAAGAGGTTTTTTAGCATACCTAAGCTTGGCTCTTTGACTTCATTTATTAAGGACATCTTTACAATAATTTCATGAAAATGTTTCTAGTCTTTTGTCTATTGTAAGGAAGCAAAAGAAGATTTATTTGGCTACATTTGCAGTCCCCTTTAATGTAATACTAGGGCTTTGTGCTACAGTGGATTAAAGCAGCATCTGTTCTTCACTGGAAACCTGGAGTCAAATCACAGCAGTGCAGTGAACTTGCCATCTCTGCCTGTACCCTAACTAGAATCCTCCTTCCTACAAATAAAATTCAAATTAATTCCTGAAAAACACAAGAAGTCCTACGTAACTAAAATATTTTTAGTTAGTTTTGCTAAAACAGCCCATGATCAGTAAGTGTTTCTGCATTACAAAGTTGCATGAAATAAACAATATGTGTCTTCACATAAGTTTTGACATAAAATGACAACATACAGGATGCTAAAAATGAGCTTCCAAATTCAGAGCCTGCTTCTGCTCTTACAACTACCCAGTCTTGTTAGACCATAGAAATAAAGAAGCAAACTTGGGAATATAAATTTGGCTTGTGGCCCATACTCTGTTTAATTAATGACATCTACACAAAGCTCGGTTAACAAAAGCAATGCACCAACACAATTTCTCCCCAAGCCCACAACTCAGTTCTTCATAATTCCAGTTTTCTGTTGATAAGGCTGTCTCTGGGCTAAGAGCACATCCTCATATATTTAATGTAACAAACAGAGCAATCAGGGCTCCATCTTGATTACAGTTTCTAAGGTCTCCTGCAGTTCTGTTATTAAAGAAACATAAAAAGCAATAATTGATCGACAGCTACTGTGATTAAAATATGTCTGGCTCTGAAATGAATGATAAAATTGCCATTGATTTTGACAGAAAAAGAAGTATGTAAATGCAGAAAGAGCAAGATAATCACACCCTTAATGTTCTTCATAAATTGTGGTCAATTCTTACAATGAAGAGGCACAACAGGCACAACCACCCAGCTAATCTAAGTCCATGTATCACAATGCTCAAAGTAACAAAATGAGTTGGTTTTATTTCCTCCTCAAATCATAGTCCTTCACAGTGGTTTGTTTGTTTGATTTTTAATACAATACAAAATACAGTAACCCAAACCATTCCCGTGCTCCTGTCAGAATTGTGCAGAAACTGGAAGCTGAATGGATTTACAACAAAGAGGGTGCATTAGTCTGGATCTTGAGATTCTATTAAGGCTTAGTGGGTAATTTCCAGGCCATCTTTGTGGCATTAATATTTCCAAAATCAAGATGCCCTAACGGCAGGCTAAATCCAGGTTTACTCATTGCAAGTCACACAGCTGAGGCCATAAAGTTAAGGCAACGCAGCGTCTTGAATTTCAATTGCAGCACCCCCCAGCAGGCAAAAGGACATGCTTTAGGAGGAAAGCAGTCTCTCACTTCTGGCACTCTTGTCACCCAGTGTTCTGCTGAAGATGTCTGCAGTCTGACTATCAGTGGTGCCAAACATTTAGAAGCACAACTGAAAATAATATCTTTAAGGATATGTGAGATACCCACAGGTAGCAGCATCTCCACAAGCTCTGGGTTTGATCCAGGAAGACACCTTGCACCCTCCACCATAGGACTGGCTATTTTTAGTTCAGCTTTTAGAATTCACAGCTACTTCTTATTGGTGTTCAGGGCAAATACAGTTTGCAAGCATAATTACAGTAATCACATAAGTGTGCTAATCAGCTGTGCAATTATGAGATGTTCCTCTTCAGAAGGCTTGATCCTTGAATTGCTATCTTTATACTTCAGAGAAAATACAATCAGTGTAAAGGTGTCAAAGTAGTTGTTCCACCAGAAATCCTAGCACCTAACCTCTAGATCCAAAAAGGCATGAAACAATCCCAGCCTCTAAGGGTTGGAAGAGTATTCTCATCAAAACTCAGTATTTGGAGGAATACTTTCTAGAGCTGTACAAATAGAAAGACAATTTGAGGGAATTTTCATTTTGCAAGTATGAAATGGTCACTGGTCATAAAAACCATGTAAGGCCACAGGGCTGTCTAATTCTAAAACATCACTTCCCAGTTCTCAAGAGGACACCCCCTGTCAGCTGCAAGAGAAGACACCACCCCCAGCAGAGTAGGTCTGCTTGCCCAGCAGTAACTCATGGTGTCACCTCTGGCTTTCCAAGACAGATTTGTAACAAGAACTGGTTAGCTCCAGATCTTGTACTACACTATCATTGATGATAATTAATTATTTCAAATTAGTAGAAATGGGGAAAAAAATGGATGATAACTGACTTCACCCATGAAATCCCAACACTAAGCATCTATTTAACCAAGAGAAAAAACACAACACAACAGCTGACTGCTATATAGCAGTGCTCTCTATATCTGCAATTTCAGGAACTAAAACCAGGACATCGTAACAACAAAACTAATCTGTTACAAAAGTAGATGTAAAATGGGAAATGGCTCATTTTATTCAACATGGCTTAAGTTCTCCCAAAGCACTAGACAGATGTAATGAACACTGTGTTTATATGAAGGATATCTGCCACAAGAATAGACACAGTTAAATACAACCAGCCAAACTAAGGACTCAGCAATTCCTCTTTTAACACATCAGGCAGAATAATCAAGTTTAACTGAAAGGAAGTGCATAGCAATGTGCAAATGGAGGAAAAAAGTCTGAAACAATGACCAAATAGCAAAATGCAACTGTGTGACTGCAGGCAGATCTGTCACTACAGTAACATTTAGGAATTATGTTTTGTAGCAAGCCATGCAAATGTAATATCACTTCTGCAAACATTCCTACCAATGCCACACAGAAAACTTGCAAGCTCAACTCTATTCTTTCCCATTAAGGGTAAAAATGGGCTTAAGGATCATGAAACGTGTGACTAAGCTGTACTCCAAAACATTTTTCCTTATCAAAAGCCATTTTTCCTTTCTTTTCCAGAAAGGACACTGTTGCATTCATATGTAGTCACACTGAATCTAGTCACTTCCTCCTTTTATATTTTCCATGCATACACACACCCAATTCAAGATGTTGCCTCTCTTTATGTAAATGGAGCATTACTTTTAACAGTCAATATTAGGTGGGATACATTTGCACGATGCAACAGAGATAAATTTGAGTTGCAAGTGCGCTTGCCAGGGTGACTCTTTTAGTGTCTCATATTCCACGCACAATACTGCACAAGAAAAACTCGTTTGTACATCTAGTTTCAAAGTGGCTGGTGTAACAGAGTTCTGTGTTTTTGTCATGGTGATACACACTATTTAGCAGCTAACAACAGCATAACAATAAGCTACAAATTAACTTGACAAATTCCCATTTTGGTTTTTTTTTTTTTTTCCTGCATCAGTTATTCAGCATCCCTACTTTAAAGGCCTTTGAAGTAAACTTTTTTTGTTGTTTTTTAAACTGAGAGAGGGTGATGAAGTGGTAATGAGTGGTATCAATGACTTTAAGGCACCTTCCCATGCTGACAGTTCCGAGGCCAGGTTTCCCAGCCTCCCCGCTCGGTTCCGGACACTGGGAACACCATGTACAGCAGCTTTGAAGTAGAACTCGCTGCTTGTTTGACACCAGTCATGTGATTCCTTGCATTATATTCACTCAAGGAAAAGAGGTGCTTCCACGCTTTTGTACACCCGTGCACAGACCTCAGCGGCACCGCTCACGCCAAGTCAGAGCCCGTCTTAACAGGACCTTCTCTCAGAAAGCTTCAGGCGGCTTTATACCGACCAGCAACAATAGGTGCACGAGGCCGCCTTTGATACCGTAGTTAAAACAACTGTGATTCCAAACTTAGGTCCCCACAAGGCACGGTGTAATTTCTGCCCCTTTCCCCAGCCCGGGACATAGGCTCTTGGACATCAGCATCGCCAGAAAGACGCCGCCGGCTGCCACCGTCGCCGAGAACCTCGCAGCACCCCACAGACAAAAGGGGGTGAGCACACAGCTACCCGGGCTCCCTCCACGGAGCTGGGAGCGGCAGCTCCACCCGGCTTCCCGCGGAGGGATCGGCGCGGGCGGGCAGCGGCGGAGCCCTTTGTGCGACAGGACGCCGAGCAGGGCCGGGAGGTGACCCGGGGGACAGCCCTCACCACCGCTTCAACCCCCGGGCACGGCTTACCAGCTGTCAAGCTCCAGCTCCAGCAACGACTGGGTCCTCTCCGAGCTGCAGTGGAGGCACCACATGGCTGGGCCGAAGTCACAGGCTCTGGGGGGGGCGGGAAGCTCCGCGCTGCCACCACCACCGCCACCACCATAACCGCCCCTCAGGCCGCCCCGTCCCCGCCTACCTCGCAGCCCGTTCCTCTCGGCGGCCGCGCACGGCTCGGTGGCGGGAGGAGGAGTGAGGGAGAGAGAGGGAGGAGGAGGAGGAGGGGACACAGACACAGGGACACACACACACACACACAGACAGGGCACGGGAGCGCGCCCACGCGCAGGCGCGGAGGACGGTTTCCGAGGGAACGCGAGGCGCCAACGGCCGCGGCGCGCGCGCTCCCCTCACCGGCAAGCGCCTGAGCAGCCCCTCGGACCCCGCGGCACCGGCAGCTTCCCGGGCACACTACGGTGCCCACCGCAGCCGGCCCAAGAGACCCCCTGGGCCAGTCTGGTGTTCTTCCGTCAACAATAAATAGAATTATATCACATTCTCTTTGAAATTAAGTGAAAAAAAGTCTACCGGCCACAGGAGGCATCTGAGGGAGGAAGATAAACTCCCTCCCTCTGTGAAGGGAGTGTCTGCGTTTTGTCTTCACGGCTTCAGGGAAACTCCCAGAGGTGACCCAGTGGCGAGGGCGATGCCAAAGAAGCCGAGTTAAAAATATTTCAGATGGCGGCAAATAATTCCCACTCTTTCTTTACGCTTCTTTCCAGGCACACAAGCGGGTGAGGACACTGAGGCGCTTTTGCTACCACCACACGTGTTCAAAACAGTGGCTGAGGAGCGTCCTTGTTGCTGTTCTGAACGTGAGCACAACGAGCCAAATCCCACTGCCTTCCCCAAAATCGCATATTTTACAGGGATGATACTAGCATGAAGTTCATGATTGCAAAGCAGGACATGGAGCTGTGCAACGTGCAGAGAGCAAATGCACACGAGATAATAATACATGAAGTGCTGTGGTGCCTGGTGACAGGAGAACGATGCTTTGGGGAAGAGTGGCTGATTCATTATTAAAAAATACTTATCACAAGAAGGATTTTGGTTAAAATGTGTGATTAAAAAAAAAACAACAAACAAAACAAACCTGAGTAATTAAAAATATTTTAATTATATCCCTTCCTTACTCCACTGAAACCCAACCTAGAAAGCTTGTGGCCTTTGCTGTATCACATCCTCGATATTCTCATGGCATTTGTAAATGGGAATGGAAAGAAACCTCCACCTCCTCCAAACACATGGTAGCTCAATAGTAAAGCTAGTTCTGGCAAGCAAGAATTCCTCACTAGAATTAAAAAAAAAAACCCAACCCAACACACCAACTGAATTTCATCATTGCACTGTTTGACACATGAATAACAATCCTTCCCACTTTTTTTTCCAAGCAGATTTACCATGCAGTGATTAAAGTATTGCAAGGAATCAAGTCTAAACAGAGTTAATTGTAACTTAGTAATTCATAAATGAAAACCATCCCATCTCCTAGAACACCGTAAAAGGTGCTTTAATTCAGATATACAACTCTTACGTAGAAACCACACACCTGCAAATGAGAACATGGAAATGATATAATTTTCTCACACATAATAACATTTTCCACATATATTTTTACAAAAGCACTCATGCTTTGTGATGCTTTCCTAGCCTAGAAATAAGAAGGGGTATTGCAGCATAACTGGAAGGTTAATCCGAATGCTGAAGGAGTCAGCCAGTTCCACAGCTTGCTGTCCCCAGGGAACACACCTTATCAACAGTCTGCTCCTGTTCAAAATGCAGCCTGAGCTCCTCTGCTTATCTAAACCACAAATAATTTTTAAGAATACTTGCTAAGTCATAGTTTCTTTGGTAGGCTGATCCTACAGCCATTTTAACTTTACAGGTCAAAAGAACAGCTGAAACTGCTGTGAAAACAGTGGACACCTAGTGCTATCTGTAGGTACAAAGCGATTAGTGTTTTAAAAATTAATAAGGCCCATATGATTAATATCCCATAATAACACAAGAAAGCAAGACAAGTTTTAACTTTGGGGTTTCCTGTTTCATGGAACCATCAAAACACCTTGCTTTCCAAATTAAGTTTCCCTTCGTCAAAATAAGCATCATGTCTGTGTAAGCTGGGCAAACTGTCTAACCACAGACACTCCTTGTCTTCATTTAGCTGCCAGGGCACTGGAGAAGGGGAAGCTAATTAAGGAAACAAGAACCATTCTGGGAAGGGCGGGTTGAGGGGATGAGCACTTTGTTGGTTTACCACTAAAGGCTTCATTCATATGCATTTGCACAATATTTAGTGCAAATTTGTGTAGGGACCAAGCAATTTGCACTATACTTTTTAGGAACAGAAACACTCCAGCACATAAAAGCAGCACTGGCTGATCTCTGTAGTTTGTGGAAAGTCAGAAGTTTAGTTAGACACAGAAAATGTTGCTCAAACAAATCAGGTAGGAGGAAGAGCACAATGAAAGGCCCATCCGTGCCCTTGTGCTGTATATACAACATACCACTTATTTACAATACATACCATAAGAGCTGATTGCATCTTTCTGGATGATAAAAAAGAATGAAAGCAATTTCACTTAGCCAGGACAGCATTTGGATTGAGTGTGCCTTCTGCATAGTTTCCTAAGGAAGCATTAGGCATGGATTCCAACAAGCCTGGGTTTAACCAGCTTTGAGTGAAACTCAAATATGTTAAGGAAGGACACACCTACACCAACTGTTTTGATAGCAATGCCACTGCAAGTCTATAACCAGAGACTATTTATACTGCAAAGCCTACTTGCAACATCGAATGGTTATCCAGACAGTCTCTACCCTACAGAAGTTCTGGGATAGACAACAATCCCACATTTTTCGGGTCCTGACTCAATGCCCTCCTGCATCATTTCTATTTGTAAACAGAGACAAATCCAAAGCAGACACGAGCAGTCCACAAAAGTCAACTGCTCCTCCGGCAAACAGTTTCCACTGAGAAACCAGGTGGAGACAGTTTTAGGGTGGGCTGTGAAGGAGGATAGGTGCTGGAAAGGGTGTGTGAGAAGCTCTGACCTCAAAAGCAGATACAGAAGTTTCTGAAGAATGTGCTTTTTCTGAACCAGCTTCAAATGGAATCTTCCTTCTGCAGATATGAACACGCCAGATAACCAAACCACCAAGCGATACTAACACAGCCCATATCAAACACTACAGCTTTCCCCACCTCAGCGTCAAGAATTCAGAATTCTCTATTTTGTTTTGACCATTCTGCTGCAAAGCTTTTGTTAAATGGCTTCTTGTTTCAGTATATCTTTAAAATCTAAAGTTAAGATATTAGATGACAAAATAATCTACATATTTAATTCCAACAGGGGAAATTAAACACAGGAAAACAAATTCTTGCTGCACTACACAGATGGCATCGTGGTTTCTGAGTCAAGGCAGCCTGATGCAATTATTTTCAGAGGTCTTTTTTGTTTATACTTCAATATGCCCAAACCATCTTCACTGAACCGTAATTGACAGTTCATAATCCAGTCTCCCTCAGGTAACCAGTGGAGATTTTTCATAGACATTGAGGCTTGACTTTTTAGGACGATTTTTGGCCCAGAAGTATGTAGTGCTGGGTAAGGAGATAGGAAAGTAATTTTTTATGTCTTAGTATCCTTATTCCTGGAAATTTGTTGGAGCACAACTAATAGTACAGCACAAAATTAATTTTCATAGAATCATAGATATTAGGGGTTGGAAGGGACCTAGAAGATCATCTAGTCCAACCCCCCTGCCAGAGCAGGGTC
>JAOEGS010023866.1:0-72704 GCA_025447755.1 Corythornis vintsioides | reverse complement strand
TGCTCGGGCAGGGGGGTTGGACTAGATGATCTTCTAGGTCCCTTCCAACCCCTAATATCTATGAATCTATGAAAGTAAAAGATGACTATGACCCAAGCTGAGTGTGGAGGGCAGACTCCAAGACTACATCTCTATTACCTGCTGGGGTCATCATCAGGAACAGCCACCTCTTTCACAGCAACAGTCCAGAAGGTTTACTGTCTTGGCCACCTCCCTGCAGCAGGCTGGTGCCTGAAGTAAATAAGCTGGGAAAAGGAGAAAAGCTCCCTCCTTTATGGGAAGTAATCATTGGGATGTCCCAAGCACAGTAGTTGATGTTAAGCTGGACCAATGCACAGAGATGAGCTCCCTTGAGCACTGACACTGTAAATGAAGCTGACTCACATGAACACAGCAAGCTGAGGAAAGCAGTCAGTGAGGAACCACAGGATCTCATTATGCTGACCACTGAAGTGTTTTGCTGAGGGACTGCAGATGCAGCAGTGTGGTGGCTGTGCTACCCACACATCCTCAGACACAGAGTACCCCATCTCTGCTGCTCCATCCACAGCATGGGGATACACTCAAATTAGAGGGGACACCAAGAAGCCTCCAATTCAAGCATGGCTAGCACAGAACTAGAGCAATCCTAACTTCCTTCAGAAACTGGACTAATCCCAAAATCAAACAACCATCATGTTACTTTGATCTATTTTTTGTTCCACCTCCCTACTCTTGGTTCAAACACAGCTTGGCCAGAGCAAAAACACTGGGTTTCTTAAGGAACCTCTGCCTGAGATCCAGGAATGGAAGAGAAATTTTTTTGGTATTTTCTAGGAAAGTCTGAACTCCTGGTGACTGCGAAAATGAGTTAGAATGACAGAAAACCATGTATGTTTCAAGGTTAAAGCAAGGACCTTCAGCACTGTCACTGGTAACAGTGGCACTGGGCAAGGGTGACGCTGTGATCCATCTGCCCAGAAATGAGTTGTAGCTCATCTCCCAAGAGGTTACTGGTCCCATCAGCATACCCCAAACCCACCAGTTCTTACAGGGGTGGGCAGTGATGCAGTTGGCTCTGCTCCATAGTTTCCTGATACTCAGAGGGTCTGACATTTATTAAAGGTACTTTAGTCAATAAAGCAGGAGAATATGGGAGATTTGCATCAATAACAAAGGAAAAATAATTTAAAGGAGGAGAGCCAAAGCTGTGCTATTTTCAGTGCCCTACACCTCAGAAGGTGGAGGGAATACAGCAGAGATTGTGAAAGGACTCAGCATACACACAAATTATTAATGTTGACAAGAAAGGTCAGCAAAGGGTAAATGTTATGCAGTAAACTACCTAAGGCTTCAAACAAAACCACCCACTGTGGTTTGTTCTTATTAGTGCAGGGAGAGCAACAATTTATCATAAATATTGAGTATCTAGTT
Organism: Corythornis vintsioides; assembly: GCA_025447755.1. Lineage (NCBI taxonomy): Eukaryota > Metazoa > Chordata > Aves > Coraciiformes > Alcedinidae > Corythornis > Corythornis vintsioides. The sequence continues at coordinate 71,291 of JAOEGS010023866.1, read as the reverse complement.
TACAAAAACAGTGCTGGGTTTTGAAAGCATACTGGGGAAGTGATGGGTTTGGTGCTGGTTTGGTCTGGGTGCTTTTGGTCATCTGTGTAAGGCAACAGAACCCTGGGAGAGGGCTGTCATCCCATCCAGTACCAAACAGCAGATACCAGCCTGTGCACACACTTGGAGTCATTCATCTGCTGAAGTTCAGCAGCAAAGATTCAGGAGAGCCTCTCTGGGCACAGGGCATTTTTAGACCAGCATTTTTAGACAAGCAATTGAGAATTGGAGCCCAATGCCAAAGGGAGAAGTCAACTACAGTACAATTCAGGGACCCAGGACAGGAGCACACCTCTGGATATGCAGCAGTGAAGCTCTTGTGTGTTCAGCTTAGTGACAGTCTTAAAGAAGGCAGAGCCTCCCCAGTACTCACCTCCACTTATTGATTAAATATCTAAAATTCCTCTTTCTACTGTCATCTCTCCACTAGCATAGGGACCCACAGCCAATACACAAGCTACTGCTTAGCTTCTCTTTCTGGGCTTTCACTTGTCATATGAAAAACTATGATGTTGCTCTGGCTTTACAAACAAGAGGGTAAGAAGATGAACTAGTGGGTGGACCTGGGGTGCTGGTCTTTCACAGGACCTTTCACTTTCCTTCAACTCTGTTGCTCTGAATTGCTTAAGTTGCTGCTTAAGTTACCAGATCTGCAGCATAGGCACCAAGTGCACATTTCAGGGAGACCACCAGGAGGTTCCTCAAGAGGAGAAAAGCAAATCTTCTTTTCCTAAGCTTTTGCATTAATGATTTCCAGCAAAGGGTATTTTCTGACACTACTGAACTGCAGAGTCACGAACAATTTTACTATGTGAAAAGAACTGTTGAGGAGAAATCTCCAGTAAAAGAAATCAGCTTTTAAGTGCAAATTATGTATATGGATAGTCATTGGTAAGAAAATGATGTAGTTATTACCCCATTTCAAGATCATGTGTTCAAGGACTCTGGCAAGTACTGCTTCTGTACAAAAATATAACACAGATCTGCTTTTAACCTTGTACCTTTTTTCAAAGCTCCCAGTGTCCTTCTAATTGTACAACCTTCCACTAAGAGTTGTACAGCACATTAATTCCAGAAGATGTATTAGTAATGGCTGTAACTTCATATTAAGGATATGTTATTTTTAAAGCTTTCCTCCCTTTTGTCTCCTGTAGCTTCCCCCACAAACTCAATTGGTTTTGACTAATAATGAATCAGGTACATTTCACCCATTGAAAAATACACATAGAGTATATTCCAGCTTCTGAGCAATTTAGAGCAGACACACAGCTCTGAGCTATTACCTCCACATCGTGTTTACTCTCTTCACTTTCATCAGCAGTCACTGCATTTGTCAAGGTTTCTCAGCACTAACACGGTATTTCATAAAACTCTGGCAGGCTCCTTAAAGGATCTGGGTCTTTTACATGAGAGAATGTAAGCTTTCTTTCTACTTGCTTGGAGCAGGTCGCTTGGTAAGGGCCAAACTCACTTCAAAATATTTCTGCCCTGTGCCAGAAAGGGACTTTGAAGTGCTGTGCCCAAGCCACAGGCAGTGGGTGCCAGGATGCTCCACAGCAGTGCCCAGCAGCCCCAGCGGGAAGCGGGTCGGCACTATCTGCTCTAAGCAGGGTGGGGAAGGGACAAGGGAGTGGTGCAGACAGCGAGTGGAAAATCATCTGACGTGGCAGAGGTCTGGGATCGGATCACAGATGGGTCAAATGACATCCATTCAAACTCTTGAGATCAAGCAAGGCTTTATTCTTCCATAGTTTTGACCCCTGCATGTGAGAGCATGTTGTAATATCATGCTTTTTCAAGTGTAATATGCAGGAAATCATATTTGAAGGATCTGGCATCTACGGTATTTTTATGAAGTTCACTTTTCCCTTTTGATTTTCATCTGTTTTCTATGGGGTTTTTTCATCATGCTTTCCCTTCTGATTTATTGTTTTATTGTTCTATTTTTAAAATAAGTATTTCCACTTCATAGTTTTAATGTAATGCATATGAAAATTAGCAATGGACAAACCTCAAGCTCTTTAGAGGTCTGATCTGGCCAGGGGAAGCATCCAGAAGTTCAGAGGCTTATCCAAAGCTAATCTGAAAATTTCCAAACCGATTCAGTCTAGACAGAGGCACAGGAACCCACTGGCTCAGGACTCCCACCACTGACTGGGCTGGCCTCTCCCTTGGCTGCTCCCTCACTGAACATTCAGGACCAGTTTTTAGTAAGTCCTTGCCGAAGAGCACACAAGATATACAAGCACACCCTTTTCTCTGGACAAAATAAACTGGGGTCTGGGGACACTATTCCACAAAACAAGCAGCAGACGTTTGGAGTAGCATTGTAAACAGTGAAACTCAAAACATATGCCAAAGAGCTTTGCTGAGCAGAAATGCTTTGCCAAAGTTAAGCTCTATGGTATGATTAAAATTCACCATGCCCCCCTCGTCTGACTTCATTATACTCTGAAGGAAACATTTAATGCCTTAACATCCATTTACATATGAAGTACCTATCCCAGCAGTGTCTGCCCCACATCAGCTGGACAGATACCAGTAGGCATCCAAGAAACCCAAGATAACTGAGAGAAACCAAGAGGTAAGAGTTTGTGCTCAGGTCAAAACCTGCTGTTTTAGTGAGACCTTCATCTGGTGAGGAGGCCAACCAGGAGGACACACATGAGGAAGGACTCTGCAACAGGCACACACTCCCCAGATGACACAGCTCATAGCTCAAATTCCACATTGGTTAGGATTTTTTACTTAAATATTCTGTACTAGGCAACACAACCATGTCAAAAACCCACCGAGTTTACACCAAGTGTAAAAAACTCAACAGCTGCTCGGCTTTTAAGATAAGGAATCATTAGGTCTCAAATAGCATGCAATTAATCCATAGAATTTAATTCAAGTGTTTTTCTTGAGGCTTTCATATTCTTCTAAAATGTATTAACAATGCCCACCAGTAAGATGCCAGGCCTATCAGAAAATATAATTCAGAGAGATTCCCTATATTTGATCATAAGATAACCAAACATCTCAAATCCACTTAAATAGATAAGACTACTCCTGAATTCATTTGCATCCAAAGTCAAAGCAAACTGGTACAACAGAACATGAAAGTTTGTTAGTTTGTATTCTGTTATTGGTTTGGTTTTCAGAAAAACACAAATTAGCAGGGATTAGAGGGCAGAAGACTGGAATCCCAATCATTGTGCTCCTGCTGTTACCCATAAAACACAGTTCTTCCCTGCTCATGGCCAAATTCTCTTTATCAAAAGGATTTACTCAAGCTTTCCTGGGAAAACCCATCCTCTAAAAGGATTTTTGGTTGTATTAAGTAAGAGAGCTTTACCCTAAGAATTTGCCATTCAATGCTAAAAGGAGATCCTGAGGCAGATATTCAGATGTTTTGTCCACAGGAAGATAAACAGAGGATGGAAATGGCAAAACTGACTCCAGTTTCATATTGCTTCTGTTTTGCTCTGATTATTTTCCAAAAAAAGCCATCAGAGTCCACTAGTGTTCATTTTTTTTTTTTTTTTCCTTCTCTCTTATAAGCCTTAACTTCTGGCCATGACCTCTTAACAAAACCCAGTCAGCACATTAGTTTTCCAAGACAGCTTCAGTACCAACATCAAGGCGTGTTCCGAGTTCGATGACACTGGTGGTTTATTCCCTGTCCCAGGAGCTACAAACCACCTACACATGTCTGAGAGTGCACTGCCCTGCACTGTTAAAGGTGAGTGCAGAAAGTGCAGTGTGTTCCAGCCTCTCTGTGTGCAGGCAGTGCTGGATGCCATGCTCAGAATAACCAGTGAGGCTGCAGGGTTCCCAAGGCTGGGTCGTGATTCATTCATACTCAGACATTCTGGAAGAAAAGCATCTGAGACTGGCCAGAATGAGTGGGATAACTCTGTAAAGAGGGCTTTTTTTTTTTTTTTAGTAGTATTTTAAACATTTTTCATTTTTCCAAATATCAACTCAGCTCCTCTCCTTTTTCTAAAGCTTTTCCTCTGAAGTGGGTAACGACACTAAAGTCTGACCCTGAAAATCCAAACAAAATGAATTATATACCCCATGACATGAGCTAACCAGAACAATAACTAGAAGGAGCATTTGACCTTCTTAAAGGGAGGCAATTTGGCTGTCTGGGTTCTCAGAGCATGTCAGGTGGCAGCCCTCCAGAAATGTCTCCATAATCACACACCACCACTCTTCACACACCCTATCAGAAGCACCAGGCATGTCAATGAGAGAGTTTCTGGCATGACTGGAGACATCCAGCAGCATTTCCCTGGGGCAGATCAGCTACAAGGCTGGTGGGTTGGAACTCCCAGCCTTATTCCACCACAGCTGACCACAATCTTGCCATGGTGCCCAGGCAGAGCTAAGGCTCAGCCAGGGCATCTGCCCAGAGCCTGCTCTGCCATCACAACCCCAGCCCCACAGGGGCAGGAAGGAACTACCAGCTCCCAAATCTACAGGATGCAAAGGCTACACATGGTTGCTGTCTTGGAGAATCAAGAAAACACAGCCTCCCTGTCCTCAGGCAACTCCTCTCCTGGTTTTAGTAGAGAAACCACAAGTCTAAACACTATGAAAAAGAGGAAAAAACATCTTCCAGTATGTCCCAGGCAAACTACAGAGATGTCTGTTTCCATAGCATTCAAAACTTATGTTTTACTGCACACAAACTACAGCCTCATCCAGAGCATGAGTAAACCCTGAGGTGTTTGGATGCTCAGTGCAAAGCATTACAAGGTGACGGAGGAAAGGCAGAGCAAAGCAGAGTGAGTTCACAGGGCTAGAGAACAAGGTAATGAAAAGATGCTTCTACATCACTTTCAGTTTAACAATGCTACAGTATAAACACTAAAGGGAAATGGTATTTGGTCTTCCACAAAGACAGCCTACCAAGGCACTCACAAACACCAGTCTGAAAACAGCTTACTTGGATTTGGTCAGCTGGATTTGCAGAAGCCCGAAGTTACAGGGGTGAGGACAAGTATCACAATAAATTAAACATGAACATATAAAACACAACCCACATAAGTTGCCTGAGAAGGTTAAAAACATTGGAGGGTTTTTGTTTTCAACAAGTGCAGAGAAAACATACTGAGAACCATTGCTGTACAAACACTGCTTGTACCTGTTACTGTTCATTTGTACAGCTGAACCAGAAAGGTATGGCAAGGTCTGTGATCCTAGAAAGATCAGCAAAGGGAAATTCTAACTTCACTGCTACTGACACAGCTTTGATAGTGTGTCAGTGTTTAACCCTCCCAGTTCATCCACTGTGGTATAAGTGGAGTGTCTCCCTGCTCTCAGCACACATTCAACTTCTGTTGGCTAAGCCAGGTCTCACACTCTCATTATGCCACTGATAAAACACTTCTCTTGGCCCCAAAGTACAGATATTAGCTTCTCTCTTTTGGCATTTTAATTTCACCTACATCCCCTTTAGAGATCACAGATATAAGCAAATGTAATTAAAATAAATGTTGACATTCCTGACCTCATTTTACAGTGGAAAAGCACAGTAGAAATCCCAGTGAAGGCTAGTAGAGCCTCTGGAGAGTTTACAGATTCTGCTACCATCAGGCATTTTGTACTACCACACTACAGAGCAGAAAGAATGATGACCTAACAACAGAGCAGTGATTGGAAACCGAACAGGTATAAATAAACCCAGCTATTATTATTTTGACTATTACTACACAATTTATTAGTTCAACACACCTATGAGCACAGAACATGGCAAGACTTCAAGCATTAAGGAACAGTGAACTGTGTGAGGCCATCCAACCAAGGACTTTGCACATTGCTCGTTTAGGAGGGATAATGAAAACATACAAAGCAGAAATCATAGGGTAAGCTAAAGGAGAATGCTCCATAACTACTTCTGACCCTTATTACTCGCCCCCTATATCCATGGTGCTTCACACACAGCTCTGGGGTTGAGGTTTTTTTTGCTGTTGGAAGAAAAGGGTTTTAATAGTGGGACAGGACTTATATCCAGCCCCATCTTGCAAGTTGTTTCCAGGCATCTCCCTGCTTTGAGCACAGTGATGATTCTGCCAAGGTCACTGCTATCATCTGTGCTTTAGTAGAACCAGATTATTCAAGTACTAAAACTGGGTCATGTGTTTAATTTTCTGGCTTAATGAAGTCTCCCTGACCTTCTCCTTGGCATCACTTCTTTATCACTTTTTCCTCACTACTTATACCCAAAACCTCAATTAATTTCAAGAAGAACTGCAAGAAATCGTGTAGTTGAGTTTACTCTCAGAAGCTGCACTTCTGAAGGAGGGTAATGTTGTTAGGAGTCAAATGAGCAGGACTGAATTCTAATTACTCATCTCCCTCAAACCAATGACTTACCTTGAAAAGGAATAAAACCTCCTGCTTTTCCACAGTTGTGACCTAGCCCACTGTGGTGAGAGGGTTGACTGCTGCAGGTTCCCCCACACACCTCAACTGCAAATCCTCCCCATACCAGAGCTGACCTCTTTTGAAGACCTCCACTTCATCTACTCTGTCCAGCATCTGCAGCTCTAGCACATCCGCTTGCTACTGGCCTCAAATTTATTTATTTGGCTTGACAACAATAGTTCAGTATGTTTAAGATGAATTGAGCTTCCTGCATTTCAGAGGCCATGCCTGCCCACTGATCATTCCTTTAACTTCTGCAGTGGAAATCCTCTCACCCATGATACAATGCTGAGGTGTAACACATGCAACAGAACTGCTTTTAAGTGGAACAGAGCTCAAACCTTCAGCTGTGTGACAAGGCAGCATGTGGCTTCACCCCAGCACCAGCTCAGGCAGCAGAATGATCACATCACACTTTCCTTGATGGCTTCTGCTTTGCTCAGGTCATACAGTGAACTTATCCAGTGCTCTGGATCTGCCAGGCTACCAACCTCACAAAGCCTATCACTGTGTTAAACAGGGGTCTCCACTTCTAGCTCCATCATCCCACTTATGCTTCAATTGAACTAAAATCTGCTGTTCTGAGGCTCAGAACAACACTGGTACTTTCTCCAATTTCCAGCTTGAAGCTCCTTAAAGAGTATGACAGGCCAACTACAGGTACAGCCCTGCTCACAGCTGTACCTCCCCAGGCAGCCCACTCCATACATACCACTCAAGCTAGATTCCTACAGAAACCATCTTCACTGACATAAGAGAAACTGCTCATTTTGCATAGCACTGGTAGGAACTTAGGTGGATTTGGCAGCACGGCCAAACACTTCACAAAGACCTCAGATTCACTCAAGTAATGTGGCGCATCTTAAAGCTCATTACTATCCAAGAAAGGCCACCCAACCCCAGTAGGTTTTTTTGTTTCTGCAATAAAACCAGGAAAATCCAGATAAGACTGGAATCTTCTCAAAGAAATATTCAATTTAAGTGTCAAGCATCCATTAACCTATTATTTTTTCACTTATTATTCCCTTAGAAGCAAACCCACTCACCAAAAAGCTCCAACAGCCCATCATCTAACACTGCACAGACCTGCAGTATGTTGTTATTCCACTAGATGCCTCTGTCTATTACACAGAATTACCTCTAGGAAGACATTCTTTACTGCCAAGGTTTTAACTCAAACCAGGACATTGACAAAGATGATTAATGTGAGGCTGCTCTACAGGAAACCATCTACAGGGCTTTAATAAAGAGTTGTTTTGTTTAATGCCATAAGATAAAGCACAAATCCACACTTCATGCATGTATTCCCATGAATACATCATTCTCATGCCAATGAGAGCCCTCCTGCAGCTGATACACCCTTAATCCTCCAGGAATAGATCAAAATAGGGAGGGAAATTAAGCTACCTAGGGCCTTACAGGTTTTAACTCATTTTAGAGAAGTCCTGTAGCTTGGAAGCACTTCTTTATACAGCTACTCAACCTGCAAGTACCTTGGTGAGGATAAGCCTTAGCAGTTTTGTTTTAAACTGACAGATTCTGTAAGAGACAAATATTTATATGGATATTCTATTGATTACTACTAGGCCTCCTTGCTCTTATCCCAAAAGACACCACACATTAATTATCATTTGATCTTTGTGGAGAGAAACTTGCCTGACAATCTGCACCTCGCTGTTACACCAGATCCAACTGCCCGAGTGGATCTGCACACCACTAGAACACCATCCAGTAGACTTTTCAAATTAAGGGTATATTAATTCAGAAAGCATCATCATTAAGCACCTGAGTGAAGCTGTGATGCTTCTGCTGTCTTCATGGGACTAATCCAGCACAGTTCCTGGAAAACTGGACCAGACTCCTGCGATGAACTTGCTGCACAGCTCAACTTCCAATGGCACTTGCATCAAAAGTGTGGAAATACTGCCCATACAAACTGCCTCAAAATTAACAAAGCCCAGGAAAAAAAACAAACATGAGGCTACGAGGTGTCCTGAATAATTTAGAGCCCAATTTAAGTATCCTGGATAAGTATTCCTTAAGTAAAGGGACAGGTATTCAAGGCACTTGAAGGTTCCAAGGCCTGCCAAGAACACACTGGCAAATGCATTGCAGTAAGTGCTGTAAGCTCAGAGTGCTGAGCACTGACAAAAGGGTTTCACTTTTCTTTCAGATCTCTAGGGCTGTACCCTTCAGAACAAAATTACCATTTCTGTGAATATTCCTAGGGCTTGTGCCTTTCCCTTGCCCTGGGAAGCGTTAAATGTTAGTTCTCCATTAGCCACTGCAAAAATATTACAACTGACAGAAAAGCTACTAGCCTAAAAAAACAACTATTAGATGAATTAACATATACACAACCTCACAACCTTTACAGGTACAACACATCCTTATACAATCTGACCATTGTCTTTAAAAGCTAAATTAGTATCTGTATTGATTTATCCCAGATGGAAAAAAAACCCCACATAGTAATCTACATCTGGTACAAATATGTTCAGCCAAATATTAACAAGGAGGAGTTTTTCCTCTGACTTGTGTGTACAATAGAAGTGTCATTATAAGCAAGGAAATATAGTACATCCCAGAGAACATGTGTTCAACTCGTGATGAATTAATTGCCTGTGACGCTAATCCCTGAATACAGCAATCAGACTATTGACTAATTATTCTAATATCATAGAAAATAAACCAAGGAGAACTGATCTGGCAAAACCAAATCACAGGCTTTTGACATAATCTTGCAATTTGCTACCTTCTCATATTCTTCCCCACTTACTTGCCAAGACAAATCAGTTAACATCAACAGAACCAGAGCAGCACAGCAGATCTCTGCTGTGCTCTTCCTAAACATGAAATTCATCAAATCTTTTGGGGTTATTTATATATGCTGCTTCTTAAGAACTATGAAGTAGATTCTTTGTAAACTAGAACTCATTATTGCCTGTCTGAAGTATAATCCAGCTTCCCAGTAAGGTGCAAGCTGTGTGACTGTACTCCATAAATACAGAAATATAGCACGATGTCATGCAAGAAAAAAAAAAAAAAACCTGCAAATGGACACAAAATAGGATTTTCAGGGACTTTCAAGATGGGTTTTAATCCACCTATGGTTTTCTGCTGTATCCTGGTATTTAAATAGATGAGATGTTTCCAACAGACCTCCAAACAAATGCAACAGTACTGAGGATAAGCACATTTCCTGTGAAAACTGGCCAACTGAACATCATCCATGTGCAAAGAAATCTGGGCTTGTTTTCGTTAGTCCTCTTCTGAAATGTGATAGAGGCAGCGATGACAAAAGGTGTGAGTGACAAAATGTCAACACAACATCAGACAACACCGAGTCATTTCATAATCACACCAGTCCTTGATCACAGAAACCTGATCAAGGTTATGAGATTCCCAGCATGGCAGAGCATGTGCTTTCCAGTGTGTTGATGGAAAAACACTGGGTTTCTTCTATTACCTTGGAATTCCAGTGATGTTTCTCATAGTGCAAAAAGCCACCCCTCAGTACTCAGTACCATATGGCTTCAGAAGAAGGAATTCAGACCTGACTGCGATGTTAGGGACCATTCATGGCTAGCACTTACATTTGGAAGAATCCTGGAGGGTTTCAGGGATGTACTCCTAACAGTTAATTTTTCTAGATAGAGGCTCAAGTCTAAACACTGCACACCCCATAACTCGAAGCACTCAGATCCCAACCTTGGGTTTGAGCCAGTTCCTGTTGATGGGCCATTGCTCCTCTGAGCTCAGCACATCCGAGTCCACGTGCTGAGTATGTGTCACACCAGACACCCTCTACTATGCAGCACACACTGCTGTGACAAAACATGTTTAAAATACTCCTGTGCTACCCCTCAGAAGTAGCCAGAGCCCAACAACAAATCTGACAGGACTGCCTCCCATGATTGCCTTCCACAAGTACCTCAAAGCTCATGAAGTATTTTCTCCCAGGCTTAAAAGAAAACCACCAGCAGTCCCAGCAAACCCTGCCACGCAAGTTGCAAGTCCTTGTTTCTAGAAAGCAAAAGGATATTCTCCCTAAGAACCTCCATTTCTCTCTGAGATATCCAACTCATAGAATGTTTGGGGTTGGAAGGGACCTCTAGAGATTGATACCAACCCCCCTGCAATAGCAGGATCACCCAGGACAGGTCACACAGGAACACATTCAAGCAGGTTTTGAAACTCTCCAGAGATGGAGATTCCACAACCTCTCTGGGCAGCCTGTTCCAGGCTCTGTAACCCCCACAGAAGTTTCTCCTCATGTTGAGGTGGAACCTTCTATGCTCAAGTTTATACCTGTTATTACTCGTCCTATTACTGCACACTACAGAGCGGAGGTTGGCTCCTTCCATTTCACACCCACCCCTCAGATATTTGTAGACATTAATAAGATCCCCTCCCAGTCTTCTCTCCAGCCTAAACAGCCCCAGCTCTCTCAGTGCCTCTTCATAGGGGAGATGCTCAAGTCACTTAATGATCCTCATAGCTCAATTTCCTTGTGCTGAGAATGAGGACACCCTCAGCTCTCTCTGCTCCATGTCCTGGACTCCACTCTCTGCACAAGACAAAGCTCTGTCAATGCAAACCTATCCTTTGAGGAAAGGCTCAAAATCCCCATTTTTCAAACTCTGATATTTTCAGGGCCTTCTAGGCTAGAGAGGCTGTTAACTCTAGTAACTGAGCTCTAAACTGATCCATAAAACACAGACATTGGGTCTGTACATGGCCTGAGTGGGAGCAGAATTTATTGTATCCACAAAATGCGAAGCCACACGTGGAGCTCAGTAGAGGAAATATCAGAAGAGAGAATTTTTCACTGCAGAAAACTGTAAGAAAAAAAAAAACCCAAACTATTCTCTCCAAGACTTGAGGAAAAATAGTATAAGAAGAATGGTTTCACTTAATATCGCTACCATTGTTAGATTTACTATAATTAAGGTTTTTTATTTTAAAGTAAACATTAGTAGCTGGCTACATAGTTCCTGGGGAGGAGCTTAACAACTCTTTCCCTCTTCATCATGCATCAGATATTTTCTGCTATGTTTGCCTGGGGAAGTTTAAAACTGTGCCTATAGGGACTAAAAAGCACCTTCCCAGTTGTCCAATGGCCAGTCTGAATGGGAAACGAACTTCCTGTTCCATAAAAGATTACAATCACAAAACAGTTCCTACCTTTACAACTGTACATAAAAATTAGTTTAATAAAAATTTGTTTAATACTAAATACTTTGCTAAATAATAAATCGAGAGAAAATTCAGTACAGTACAACCAGGAAAAATAACAAAGCAGACTGAGTATGTACAGGTGAGAAAAGGGGAGGCACCAGAGCTTCTCAGCTCGGGACTCTAAGGATGCTGTTTCCTTCTGTCTCTCCCCTGCAGAGCCTCTCCTGCTGAAAAGGCCAGAGGGGAGGTTTGCCCAGGGACCCCTGCATGTGAATATTTCAGAAACCAGGATGAAGTTCAACCCAAATCAAATCCCTCTGCACCCCAGTGACCAAGGATTCCAATGCATACCTTCCAGTTCTGACATCTCTCCCTGGGTTTTAAGGCTAATATAAAAAAGTATATGTTGCTGTGTTTAGGTTGCCATAGAAACTTTAAAAGAAGCCACTCTAAACTCTTTGGAGAAAGGGCCTGATCTAGAGCCACACCGAGCCCCTGGCTTTGAACCAGAGTGTTCCTTCCTAGGAACACAGTGCAGGAACTAAACCCCATTCCCAAAGAGCTGGGAAGGCCACACAGAAGCCCACGCTGGCTCAGCTGGAGGGAGCACGAGCCCCCAAGCTCTCCTCCATCAGGCCTATCACAGCCCCAGTGCTGGAGCAGAGCAGACATTGTGCAATTAATACTAACTCCCTTTTAGAGACAACAAAGCATTCCAGAGCCCCAGTGAAGCACATCCATTTATATCTGAACTACAGCATACTGGCTCTCTCCCGTGGCTTTTTTGGGTGGAAAGGGAAACTTGGTGGGTCACAGCACAGTAATCTCTTTTTAATGTAGTGCTCTGTGCAAAATCCACACTGAGCCAGCCAAAGGAAGACAGATATTAATGACATTATCTTGCCCACATACCAAAATAAAACATCTACAGTGTTGTTAATCTGCTTCGATGGCCTCCTCGATGCTGAGAAACCTTTCTATCCCTTCTGCTCAAAGGGACAGGAAGAGTATTGCTGGAAATAAAACAGATTTTCCAATCCTGGTGTGTGTTTATCTTAGATACTTATATGGTCTCCACTACCTTGGTATCTGGACTTTTAGTCAGTTTTATCTGTACATTTTTAACATGTTTTTTCTATGTGGTAGGAAAATATGGGAAGATGGGAAACAGAGTGAGCAACTGACCCAGCAATGGCAGCCAGAACAACTTCATTAACATCAGGTTTCAAAACATCAAAAAATTGCCTTCAGAGTCACAAGCTTTAGAAAAAAAACCAAAACACTAACTTCACTTCTGTACTTGTCCCTTGCTGGGCTGCCTGGACAAAATTAGGGAATGAACACACACACAGAGAGGAAAGACTAAGGCTAGAGGGTTTTGTAGATCTTTCCACCCCTCAAATCCAGCACATGAGGATTAATTCCCTGCTCTGACCATCAGGGCAAGCACCTCCCCATCCCATCACACAGTGCTCAGCCCTACACATACATACAGCCACCGCGGGGGAGCACACATCAGTCTTAGACTGCCAGTCCTAATAATGCCAATTTTACATCCACAACCTGGTCTTTTCACGCCATGAATTTGGGATATCATCTTTATGCCCATTAGAGCAGTTCAATCTTTCTAAGGCTGTCTTAAAAGCTATGAAATTATCTACTACAGACCTCACCAAGATGAGGATTTCTGCCCAGCAATTCATGCTACCCAGCTCTGTCCTTTCCCAGGAACTGTGCTTCCACTTTCACTTTGAGATACCACAGTCTCTAATCAAACAATCTAAACTCAAGATCAGCTTTAGTTCTGGTTTACAAATGAAGCTATTAAGATTAAATTAAATACTAAGCCTACCCTGCAAGCATTCAACCCACATTCACATCTCCTAAATATACTCATTGCTATGAGGGTGGTTTTGATCGAACACATGGGTAGATAATACTTCAGATGGTTATGAACAGCAGCTTCAAGACCTATTGAATAGCTTAAGCCTCAGATCTGATCAGACAGCAACTCAAGCTTTTCATCTATTGCTCATCATTTCTCAAAGCATGTCAGAGATCAACCTTTTGCTAAGAAGGCTACAGCATTCACCAAGAGAAGGAACTTCACTTCCACTGAGCAATTGCCAGCCTTTTCTAAGCATGTGGTATCCAAATGCCCATTTGGAAATAGCATGTGTTCTCCTGGGGCAGGCACACACATACACCTCATAAAAACAGATTTACAAGTCAAAAAAAAAAAAAAAGAAAAAAGAAAAAAGAAAAAAATCATCCATGATTTGGAATGCAGGTTATTTTCCATGGATACTGCAGAGCACGAGGTGCTCCCCAGATGTGCCCATTGTAATAAAACACACACTTGCAGGAACAACCACCAGCTGTGGTGTGGAACCATTACAGCTTCCCACTTTGGTGATCAGGTTATCGATCAGCAAATCATTACAGCTCATTCTGGGGGAATGCAATGGAGGCACCAGTTCTGTTAACTCCTTATTCTGCCTATTTAGAACTACCACAGGCACCCACAGTTCACAGGCACAGCAGCCAAATAACAGTTCTTACACACCACACCTTGTCACACCGTGAAGTACGGAGCAAAGTGTGACTCCTTTGTAAAATCTCTATAAAATTAACTAATGGGACAGAAACATCTTAGATCTGGGCCTACTCAGAGCTGGTAGAACAATTTATTAGGAAATACTGGTTATTCTTCCTTCCCTGCACATCATGTTTGCAAATTATTACATTCTTCCTTCACAAAATAAATTTTTATCTTTACAGACTTTTTTTCAGTTGCCATTATTCACTTTATTTTGGTCAGACTTGTTTCAGTCCACGAGTCAACCCCCAATTTTTAACTTCAGCTAGAAAACACAAGTCATGACTGCTCCAGTTACTGGCTTGACCTCTGACTAACACCACTGGAAAATAATGAATTGCACTAACCTTTTTATAAGCACAGATACTTAAACCAAGAGCAGCCACGCCTGAAATACTCCCACAAACAAAACACGCCTGTGTAAATTACCTCAACTAGTAAATGAGGAAGAGACAAGAGCTGTCAAAACAAAAAGTGAGTTGTAGTAGATTTGCTAAGTTTTTCTGCTGTTTAACTAACTCTGCCCTTTGCCTCAAGGGGGATATTTTTGGAAAGTCTTATAAAATCCATTCAGCTGTTTCTAAGGTTGATGAATGTGGAAAAAAAACCCTCACTCTTGTCAACTTATTTTTCAGATCCCTTTTTCTGGTGCTTGGATAATTCAAAAATGGCTTTGATTTAAAGCTCCAAGCTTGGCATGGGCCAGTAGTAGCCTTGACTGAAAAAGCAGAGCCATCCACCTTAGGGATGTTCAGAGCTGGCTGCCCAGGCTGATCCCAGCGAGAAGCACTCTGGGCCACAGCAGGTGCCAGGGCAGGCATCTGAAAGATGGCACCAGCACTTGGACGTTTGAAATGGGAGAGATCTGAAGCAACATGAGCAACGAAATACAAAGGACCATTCTATAAATAAATAATACCTACTGATATCTGCTATCCCTGCTATGACCCACAACTAACCACCACATGAAGAGCATCTCCTTGAAAGAGCACACATTATTTGGGTGATTTTTGTCATCTCTAGTAGAAGTCTCCACAGAGTGCACACCAATTAAGTCAGCTAACACTAACCAAACTGGGAATAAGTTTTCACTGACACGAAGCAGGACCTGTCACCAACTGTGACTACACTGGCTGGTCATATAAGATTTGGGTTTTTTTCCAGTTTAAATGGGGTTGTGTGTTGCTACCACAATGGCATTTTGCATTTAACTTCACCTTCCAGTTGGCATCAGAGATGGTTTTCTACTTCTCTACATGACAATTTGATCAAAAAGTACCATTATTGGTCAAGTACAACTGCTGGACTCCACGGTTCAGATGATGAACTCACACCTAAGAATCTTTCTCCTGAGGCAAACACAATTTAATTAATAGAGTAAGGGGGGGTGGATGGGGGAGGGAGGGGGGAGAACAGCAAATTAAGGCCAAGCTTCAGTGAAACAGAGGATTTCAGTAACCTCCATTCAGTAGCCAAGAATTAGCAAGGAAAACACCATTTCCCATTTTTTAATTGATGTTTATGCCAAAATGCCTCAGGTACGTACAATCCCAAACAAAGGTCTTTGGGGAATTTCAGCCTCAGGAAACACTCTCCTGGGCAAAATATAGTTTCCTGGAGTCAGTAGTTCTATTGCAATATAGTGGATGTTAACTTTGCTAATAAGAAAACATTTTTCAAATGAAAAATGACTTGTTAAACCACTTTTATGTCACTTTTTCAGTAACACATTAAAGTAAACAAACCTAAGATGTTAAATAAAATAAAAACCCCACTACACCTGCAGAGTTTTACCAGCTCACATTACAAAGTCATCTCTGAAGTGGTTGGTGAGCTATTTCCATTACAAACAGCAAGTGTTCTTGAAAGTAATTCAAAGAGTCAAATTAGGCAGATTACATCAGTGTATATTTCCCTGCAGCATAAGGACTTCTGAAACACCTGCCTGACATATTTCAACCACTGCAGAGAAACATGGCACTGACTGGCTTCAGGAACTGCTGGAGCCTTGAAAAAGAGGCTATTTTATATTTAATTCTACAAAACATTTTTTAATTAAGAAAACCATTTGCTATTAGTATTTTTGTTTAAGTAAAAATTATACACAGGGATAAGATGCCAAAAGCTGCACCACGTAATAATTCCAGTGATTTTGTATGCTTCCTGATAAACATTAAAAGCCTCCTATTAGTCCCAGAATTTTGCTGGAGACTTTGTTGTCCTGAACATTTTTTTTTTATTATTTTTTTTAGCTAATCAGATGTATAACCACAAAATTCAAGTGACAAATTGGAGAAAGCAGTAATGGCAAGACTGGACAACCCAGCAGAGAGGGTACAATTTCACATGAGCACTGGGAAAGAAGAGTTAGAGAGTAGATAAATGGATCCCCTGTTACAAGCTGGACTGCCCCAGATGCTTCACATCACAAGGACCTGAAAATTTCAGAGACTGCTGCCATTGCCTTTTCACTTCAGTTCTTGGAAAAATGCTGGAATAAATTATATAAACATTTTAAACAAGAGACAGATGACTGATTGCCAACGTGGGTTTCTGGAGGGCAAACCCCATCAAAGCAGCCCATTTCCTTCAACACCAGGCAGACAGGTTACACAGACTGAGCTAAAGCAGCTGATATAGTTCATGCCCTAAATTATCAAAAGCAGTAGACAAGGTGACAAGGACAGGAGCAGGAGTATCTTAAGGTAATAGTGTTTGGCACTGCCTTTCAGGACATTTCTTCATCTCTATGTATATACAAAGCTGGGTGGAAAAAACAGAAAATCAAACTGGTATCACCATTTTCTGCCGTGAGCCAGACTTTGCTTGAGTCTGTCCTAGCTCTGGTTTAGAGCTAGTTTTCTGGGGCTTTTTTTTTATTCTCTGGAATAACTCAAAGGATGGAAGAGGCACTGTGCTTCTTAAACACACAGCTAACATAAACCAGGCAGAGCTGCAAGGGTGTGGAGAGGATCACTGGAGAGAAGTGGAGAGAAAGTGTAGAAGTGGCTTGGGCAGGAGGAAAAAAATTGTTGGTGGAGGGTTAAATAGCTCAGTATGGAAAACTGTAAGATTTAACCTGAGTCAAAAATAACTGGTTGCATAAATCAGAAACTGGGAATATCTTGTGTCACTTGCCAAACATATAGACTAATAATGAATTAGAATCAAAGAACCTGAACACCAGGCAGCAACACCATAGTGCAAGGAAGTTCACATACCCAACAAGGCAGAATGAGCTGTGTAGTGTGTGCAGCATCAGACAGGTCTTACTCAGATACCATGTCTGTTTTGACTATTCCTCTTCAGAAGTATACATTCGTAAGAGTATGAGAACAAATGGACATTTCAGAAACTATGTGTGAAGAAACTAGGAAAAGTAAAGTTGTTTAAAACAAAAAAGACTGAAAGACACTGTATTTTCAAGTACTTACTGCATAAAACAAATTATCTACTTGGTTTTCACTGTGGCTATTCAAGCAGCATGCAGAAAGTGGAAATACAGCAGAATCACATTAGTAAAAGCAGAAATACTTTTCTGATATATGTTCAAGTCAGTTACATTAAGACAAATTGCTAACTCCTGCAAGAGGATTCCATTTATAGGGCAGTTTTTCTTGAAATGACAAGGTAAAAACTACTGCAAGTCATAAGACAACGTGAACATGAGGAAAAGCTTTCCAGCTGCAGGGACAGTTACCTACTGGGTTGGTCTGTGGTGCAACACAGGGGTTTCCTTCAGGAGAAAAAGCCAAAACTTTAAAGAGATGGGAACACCCATTTGCTCTGGCAGCCTGGCCTGCCCCACCCAGCCTCATCACCAGAGACCAGCAACGGCCCCTGCACTCCTCACACTAGAGATGGCTGCAGCAGGGGCTGCTCCTTCCTTTGAGACAGGCCAAGTCAGCTGTGGAGGTGGAGACACCCCCCATGCTCCCAGTGAGCTGCTAAGGATTTAGAGGAAATAGCAGAAGCAGCAGTTTCAACACCTGCAAGTCAACATGACCTTTTGCATCGTTACAAGTTACAGGTTTGCCTTAAGTTAAGGACATAACATTAAGTGGAGATAAAAAGTATTTCTCAGCTTCATTTTTATAATGGATGAAAGCTCCTGCTATCAACAACATATGCCAATGGAATGTATTTATAGGATTCTTTTTAAAACTCAGTAATTAAAAAAACCCTCAAGGCCATTCCTCAAGCTGGCAATCCCACAAATTGGCTAAAATGACTGTCTTCAATCTGTCAATCCCAGGTACTAGTTCTGCTTTACTGGAAGTTAAGTTTCACCCACACTGCAAGATGATGGCCTGGAAGGGAACATTTTACATCCATCTGACACAATGGGAGACAGGGACAGACATTTTAGCAGGACCTGTTGTGACAGGTCAAGGCACTCTAGGCGTACACTGAAAGACGGGATATTTAGACTGCAGAGGAGGAGGAAATTTTTTTATGTTGATGGTGATGAGACCCTGGCCCAGGCTGTCCAGAGAGGTGGTTGATGCTCCTTCCCTGGGACCATTCCAGGTGAGGTTGGGTGGGGCTCAACCACACTTGGCACAATACAGTTTGTCATTTTCTGAAGGTCTTGAGAGTCTCTAATGCATATGAAAAATAAGTGAGGCACCAAGACCTGAGGCAATTTAATCAAGGTTGTAGAAAACAGACTTACAGATCCCAAGGTCACATGCAATGCTTTAGTTACAAGAGCAATCATCTCAAAAGAAAGTGACAGAGCAATTCAGGGATTAATTAACACCTATTTAGCTTCACTGAAAGGTTAAAAGAAAAAAAAAAAAAAGATTTTCTACCTAGAGAGAACCTCCCTGTAGGGGCCATCACAATCTTTACAGACATTTTGCACCAAACCAAGACTGGTACAATCCCATGCCAGTAATCTCAGAGCCTGGAGTAGCATCAGAAATAAAGACATGGCTGCACCTCAGCTGTGTCCCACACAGGGACACCACAAACGTAGCCAGGCAGCCAGCATGTACTGCAGGACTCGTCTGCTCCTTGGTGAGCACGTTCACATAGCAAAGCCTTCAGCAGGTGTTATTAAACATAGTGAAGCACTTGCTAAGGAATATAAATATTGTCATGTGTTAGGTCTACATCGTAACATCAGCCGACACCTGGCAAACATTGTCAGCCCAATAGGAACTCTGGAGCAGGGCAAAGCAGCTGCTCAATAGCACATCACCAGCACTTCAGGAGAGAAAGAGGGAAAATCCTGCAGCCATGGAGCCTGAGTGGGACAGAATGCACATGTGGCTCAGAACAGAGCGGGAGGAGACAACACTGCATGAGAAATGCTTTGCACATATCTTCCCTCGGGGCATCCTAACCTCCCATCTTCAAGGGGCTGACTTCAGAGACTTCACGGGTCCAAGCTCCTTAGCTGCTGGATAGAGCCCTTCCACAGGAGAGCAGTCAAACTGGAGTCAAGTCCAAGTTCACTCACAAGCCTTTGAGGTAGGAATGCAGTTTATAGTCCTTTGAGAATTCCTTCCTTGACAGGCTGGAGCAGTCTTTTTTCACCATCAGAAGAGGGCACTCACTAGAAGCCTCTGGAGGGAGGCAAGGTAGCTTAGAGACACATGCTCTTTTAAGCAAACTGCATGTATTTTGAGTTCATTTTACTTAGTGCAAAGCACACAAGAAGCTGTGAAAGGGATTGGGGCCTGCAGCACAGAGACAGAAAAATTATTTCTTTGTTGTCATAGCTCTTGCCAATAATACAGAAAAATGTATCAAACTAGCACCACTTTAATTTTTTCCTCAAGAATTTTCTGGGCAGTGTAACTGAAAACCCCTGGCAGTAACAAAGTTAACACAATAAAGGAGAAAGTTACATACCTGTCTGATTCCCCAACAACTCGCCTCTTAAAAAAAAATCTCTTAATTACTTCAACCAGAAACTTTTTTCCCCCCATAAATTAGTCACATAAGCAACAAAAGAGAGGTTACCTTGAGGTGCCACAAACAATTGTGTCCTCATAACTAGATCAACTGCCCTGTCAGGGCCTAAAGATGACAGCTGATGCTGTCATTCTCTGAAGTACCCAAACCAACACCCAGGAGCCAACTCATCTCTGCTCAGCAGGATGAAGCCACACACCAGTGTTCTCCAAACTAGTTTGTCTTCCCCTCATATTAGTGAAACCAGATGACAGAGTATGTTCAAATTTATTCAAGAAGTTGAATAACTATTGACCCAACACTCCTACACCATCTGCTGTGCCCAGCTAGGTGCCTTCAGACCACACCTGCAGCAGGGCAGTGGGGAGGGTCCTATCCCTGCTACAACCAGTTAGCACTGAACAAGGCTCTTCACTTGTCTTGCAGTCTTCATCCTTGAGTCCCTCCTTAAATGGGAAGAGCTTCAAAGACTCTTCTTCCATAGTCCAGGCTAATGGAAATGGTCCCAGAAGTCTGCTGTGGTTCCCAGCAGCCACAATACAAACTAGTCCAGGGATTTCTGCCACTTCCCAAATGTATGCCAGTAAAATGATCAACTTAAAATGTGAAGGAATCCAAATAAGCCTCAATTACAAACTTTGCTATGATGGAAGGGACCTCTGAAATATTTTGGATAAGTGAACAATGACAAAAACAATAAATATATATGGTAAAAGCCAGAAAACATGATGACATCCTCAAGTTTCCATCACCAGTAGTTGTGCACCTAAATGAGAAATCACCTGCCTATGAGACAGCAGTTTTGAGGATTCTAGCATCACATGTCACTTTCTGAAGCACAGGTCAGCTTTTGATACAGGCAGGATAAACAATAGCATCCTTCTTTCAAGATAGACAACATCCTTTCCCTCAGATCCCACATACCAGCTTGGATCTCTCCCTCAAAGTGACCTGGGTTTAGAGGAGAGTCATGATTGCTTCAGTTTCAGTTCTGCCAGCAAGGGAAGATGCAGGAACAGAAAACACCATTTTGGCTGTAGGACTATGCCAGATCTCAGTTACAGTCAGGAGCAACTAATAGGAATGGAAGCAAAACACAAAGTTGTGATTAAAAAACCCACTGAATTGCAGAACAGTGGGGGCTGGAAGGGACTAACAGAGGGAGACTCCCTTCCTCAGAGGAAATACACTCCAAGAGACACTCGGCCTTTTTGGCCAAGAGGGCCCATTGCCATCTCATGGTAAACTTCTTGCCCACCAGCACTCCCAGGTTCTAGATTACTCTGTTTTGATTAAGACATCATAGTCCTGTGCTCCCATCTAATAGACTCTGCTGCTGTTATTCTAGGGATCCATTCCTGCTAAACTGGCTATGTATCCCCAGGCTAGCTCAGGCCAAAGAGAGAATCTAAAGACAAGCAAACCTAAAGCAAGGTTTCCATTCCTGAGATGGCCTTTAGCATGCAGCAGTAGGTGCCTGCTCCTACCCTAGCCTGCAGTCTCACAGGAACTGAAGGCCTGTCCAGGCAGTTCTGCCATACACCAGGTCTTGTGTTTTGAACTTTAGGCAGTGACTGCATTGCTTTACATGTTTGTGTGGTGGCTGATTCCCAGCAGGAACACTTCCTGAGCTGGAGCTAGGACAGACACACAGCTACATAGAACAGCTTCAGGAAAGCATAGCAAATAAAAATAAATAAATAAAATGCCAGCCAGCACAATAAGCAGAAACAACAGACAAGCTGTTTTCCAAAAGCAAGAAAATTCATCCCTCCTTGATAGTTTGCAGCCAGCAGACAAAAATTGCTCTGCTGTAGATATGGTGGCCCAGATCTCCCTTCCCCTCTCCATTTTAAATGCATCTAGGAGACAAAACACACACATTTTCAGTGTGTATTACAGTTTATCTTTCCTTCCCATTTTATTAAGTCAAAGATTTTGGATATTGCTTTAGCTCCTTTCTCTGGAGGAGCCAGAGCAGCAAGTCAAGTTGTGGCTACTAGAAATCATGACACATTCATTTACAAAGAGGTTTCTGGATGGCCACAGTATCTGTGGACACACAAGGTAGTGGAGAAGACAACCTTGCTTCAAATAACCCAATATGAAGCCTCCTACTGAAACAGATTTGCATGGCATTGGGGTGTATACCAACAGCTCCAACCAAAATGCCCTGTAAAGTTTAATTCTCAGACTGCTGAGGAGGAAAGCATTTGCCAGGCTTCATATCTAAGAACCAAAGTAAAAGGGAGGAGAGCATTCTCAAAACTGATCCAAAGGCCAGTTCCATATGAAAGATGGTCCTGCTGAAATCAGGTCTCAAGCCATTTGCCCAAGGATAAGCAATCAGTGTAATCAGATTGTTTCCAACCTAAGTAAATGATTTAGTTTTCATGATGACTTAGAAGTTCTCTGGCTATCCAAACAGATCCATGTAGGCATTATTTTATAAGCTTTACTTTCTGAAGGAAATGTAAATATACATATACAAAAACATCAAGGTTACAGACCCAAGCACTCAAACCTTAGGAAATGCCAGAATTAAGTTTGCATGGGCACAAGAAAATATTTTTCTCTTAATTTCATTCCCAGAAATGGTTGAAATAATTTTTTTTTTAAAGCTTTCCAAACAATTCATCTGAGGCAGACATTCAGCATGGAAAGTTGCAGTCCAAACAGTTAAAACTCTGGCAAAGATATACACTACTGAAAACATGGTCTTATAATGGGAAATGTGAGGCAAGCTTAATTATAGGCAGCACTACCAGCAGCACTTATATTCAGGACTAAAATTTCATACTGACTTTACTGGGTCTGTTTTTCTAGGAATAATCTACAGAAGTATTTGAATCTTCTTACATAGGTTTAAATTTCAGACTGTGTTCCTAAGTCTGGGGTCTTTTACAAACATGGCCAAGACTACAAGAGAGATACTACCATTAGCCATAAAAGTCATCACTTAAAAATAACAATAATAGCAATAATAATCATCATCATCTCACTTGTATGACACAAAGTGAATGCAACCACAGGCTTTCAAAGGATCTTGATACTCTGAAAATGTCAAGTTTCCACAAGCTTTAACATTGAAATCTACAAACTAAATCACCTCTCAGAAGTGGTCAAACAGTGATGGTGATGGGTTTTTTGGTGAAGATTTTGTGAAGATCTGCTTGATTATTTCAGCAGGAAAGGAAGTTTAAAACAATTAGGGATGCTGGTGTCACCTCAGTGCTCAATTCTCACTGTCCCAGCTTTCTTCAGGGGCTTCTACAGTGTTTATTCTGCATTATTCACCTATTCTTGAGGGAATCCACAAACTGCAACCTTCTCTTGCAGCACTGGATTCATTCTTTATCAGGTAATAAAAGACTGCTTTTAACATTTGTATGGTTGTAGATTAGTATGTACCCAGATCAAAGAATTCAAGGTCCAAACACAGTCAAAGAAACGTTAAGGACAGCACCACACTACCACACACTTTTTGTTTTGGGGTTAGTTTATAGGGAGGGACATTACTACAAACAACTACCCCGTCTGAACTGCTCACCACGGTTTTTGATTTAGAGATTTACCATTTTCTTTGTGAATCTAAAGCTACCCCCAAAGTAGAAATTCCATAGGCACTTAAAACTGAAGAAGATGGTGGTAGGCTTCCTGCCCCAGTTCTACTGGCTACCAGTTCAAAAAGCGATTTCCAGGAACTCAAATTGAACATGGTAATCAGGGAATTGAAGGAAAATTTCTGTGCTCTCAGTATTAAATTCTGGTTTATTCAATTCTTTAACAGAATGAAAATCTTACATAAATGTCAAGTTCTGTTTTGTTCTAAGACCAAATCAAAATCTGTGTATCAACTGGGAGTAGGAGCTTTTGGCCAAAGCCCTGCCCAAGATGCAGGAGAGCTGCTCCAGTTCTCTCGCTGCCTACAGGCCTTCAGTTTAGCTTCAGCTAATTCATTTACCTCTTCCAGACCTCAGCCGCTATTTTTCAAGTGTAAACACCACCAACTCCATTCTTCTGCTCTTAGTCAGATGGTCAGCTCCTCCAGGAGAGAGCTGCTTCATCCTGTACATTGTACAGCAGCAACACATCCCGGGGGGATTTCAAGGCACTGCTACAACACAAGTAAATCCCAGCTCTCTATCCTGTCAGTTCATTAAATGCATTCTTGCCAGCAAACTTTACACCCCCATTCATTTTAATTAAACATTCATATTTTTTTTGGTGCTTCTTCAGTTTGCCTCTTTTGAAGCAATCCTCCTCAACCTACATCTAATAATCTACTTAGTTAAATGTACAGTGACTTCTTTATTCCCTTCAATAATACATAGGGACATAAAGGAGGCCTGTGAGGCAAGGCATCTATGGTAGGAAAAATAAAGGTGACCTGTAAAGTACTTCTCCAACTTTCCTAAAGACTTCATATTTGTAACTTATAAATCAGAGGTTTGTTCCACAGTGACCTTGCCAATTATGCTACGTCGCAACGAACATCCTCATGAGCTCCCAGTGACACAATGGCTTCTTGATTCAGTGTATGTGCACAAAAATTTCCTACATCAATCTTGTGGCACCAATGGAGGTGATGTAAGAAAGAAAGCTGGGAAACAGCAACCGACTGTAAAAAAGCTAAGGTGGCCCTCAGAAGATGAGCACCACAGGTTGCTTTAGGTTTTTTTTTCTCCAAAACTGCTGCTGAGGTTTTAAGGAAGGTGTTGCACACAGAGCTTATGAAAATATGTGTGGAAGAACATTATAGCAGCAAATCTCACTTTGTGTCTGCCTAAACCAGAGAGTCACTGTGATCAGGAGCATCTCCTATCTGCTTATTGCTTCAGCAGAAGCCTGGAGAAAATCATGGTCTTCCTTTTTGAAAACAAGGCAAATGCAGCCAGCAATAAAGTCTTTTGGGAAGGTGCAAGCCTCAGGAAACAGGGTGAAGACAAAGAATGACTGCAAGGCCAAGGCCACACTACCACCAGGGCACAGCATCAGTTCTGGGCCAAAACAAGACAGGAAAGCACTTGTCTGAGGAGAAACAACACTACAAAGGGAGTTCTACAAAACAGGATCTGTATCAGGCCTATCCAGACAGATGCTATTAACCATAAACTAGATAATTATACTGAACTTGCATACAATAATATCAAGCTGCTACCAGTAAAAGAACAGCCTTAGAACCTTCAGTGCACACAGAGGGTTAATTTGTGGTGTTACACACTCCTAAGCAAATGCAATCACAAAGACTTTATGGTCTAACACCTAGTCCAGAAAATTGTACACAAAAATTTACATCCCCAAATTTATTAGGACTATGTACAGCATATAAAATTCTGGGTGTTTTTTTAGTTTTGTAAGAGGGACAAGAGTTTCATAGGCTTACACAGACCCAAGCTGCAAGTTTTGTACACCAGGGAGACAGCAAAATCAGGAGCCAGCCCCTAAATATGTACATTCACATAACATCTCTTGCATTTACTTCATATCTCTTTCCTTCAATTATTTGCCCTCAACTATTTCTTCCCTATAAACATACCACCTTAATTTTTTTCAATGAAGAAAACTCCAAGGCATCAGCAGCTCTGAAGTTCCAAACATGTTTGAAAACGGAGAAATATTTTGACAGCTTTGAAATGTATTTAGTACCTCTCCTCTAGCAGAAGCCACATTCACAGGAACAGAGATCAGAACTTCACTGCCTCATTTAATGCCCTACAAAAAAAAAACCCTGTTTATTACCTCACCACTTTATTCTGTGTCATTATCTTCTTACATCACAAGCTACAGAAGATCTTTGTGTTTCTTGCTGCCAGAAGACACTATTTTGATATATCCTTAGACTTAGAATACAAAACAGCATTACAAATCAATCCTTTTCCTAGGACTGTATGGCAGACTCATGCTGTTTATAAACATCATGCTGGAACACTCTCACAGTTACTTTGTTACTTCCCCAAGCACTTTATTTGTCCTCAGCCAGAGCTATCCCCCCTGAAGTCTCTCTCCCCAAACACCCACTTCTCACTCTAATTAAACTGGAAAGACAAATCATTCCACTGGATTGATACCAGCTCCCAAACTCACCACCCTCAGCCATTGTTTCAAAAGCACAGGGGGAGAAAAATTGGCTTTCAGAAATTCAGACTTAGGCAAGATAATACTCTGAAGAGCTACAGTGACATCCCAGGAACTAAAAGAGTAAAACATGATAAATTAAGACTAACCAACTTTTTATTTGATTACACATGGAAATAATAAAATAATTGAAACCCATTAGCACCTGAACACCTTTTTTTTTTTCTCAAAAATCAAGAGGTAACATTGACCAAGAGGGGGGAAGAGGAAAAAAAAAAAAGCAGGAAAAGGAAAGGAAACCCAATCTGGCTTTTCTTAGCATTTCTCTGGGAAAAAAAAAAAAAAAAAAAAAAGAAATAAAATATACAACTACTTCCAGACACTTTGGGTTTTGCTTGGGTTTTTTTTTCATTTAAATAAACATTGTAGCAAGCTGCATTCTTCCCTGGTCAGCTTTCTATCAGGGACCTTCAAATTGTAGCAACAGCCATGGAAACCACTGTGTTGTCACCTCTTTCAACACTCTACCTCACAAGGATGACTATCCAGAAAGGCACTCATGAGACCTGGAAATTACATTCCCTTCCCAAGATGGGTCTTAGGAAGCATCTCTGGGTCCCATAATTAAGACACCAGAAGCTAACTCATGAAGAGTCAAGTATTTGAAAAAACAAAAACAAAAACAAACAAAACAACCCAAAAGTCAAAGCCCAAAACAGATGTAGAAAAACCTTATTTGCCAAAAGACCACTAAATTCCACAACAGAAAAAAACTTCAACCCATACAGCATTGCAAGGTCTGGCTTGAGCCAGTCACCTGAGCATAACCAAAAGGCAATCTTCACACAGTCTTTAAACAATTAACAAATGGCTAAGCAAGGCATTTTTCCTGCACACTTCAGTGCCCTGACTCAGGTCTTCACCTTGTACTGCAGCATATAACAGGGAAAGATCAAGTCACCTGTTCAGGCAACCACACAGTTACGTAACACAAGAAGGTACACAGAACAGCCATGGACCACACAGCACTTCATGCTCTGTAACTTCCAATAAAAACCTCCAGAAAGCACATAGCACAGGACACAAGCTGACTGTCAGCACACAAGATTTTTTTGAGGACTCTAGTCTGTTTGGGAGGAGACAATACTACCAACCATCAAAATTTGCTACCCCACAATGCTCCCAAGATTGTGAGAGCACATGAGCTGCTGATGGGTATGCCCACAGCACATACACAAAAAGCCATTCACTGCTGCTTATAAATGAGATCTTACCTTGACAATGCTTGATCACTCACAGGTAATTTCAGCAACTCTGATGGACCATGTTTATACTGTCAAAAGAAAAAAAAAAAAATAAGGAAGAGTGGTCCTGAAGGGATTTGCTTGTTCATGAGTAAAAACAGACAGGATTCATAATATTTATAACCTCCTAAGCAAAGTCACAGTCCCTCTAAGCCTCCTGTAAGTTAAGTAGAACTTAATCCTGTAGAACCAAGCAGAGCCCTTTGGTACCACAAAGTCTACAGCACCGGGAATAAGACACTTCACCCACATGATTGTGCCACTTTGGTGGCTGCACTTACTCTGAGGAGAGAGGCTTCCACAGGGCAGAAGCTGCACTTAGGGCTGATAGAGACAAGTTTCAGGTGCAAGAGAATTCTTCATTGCAATGTGCATTCACACCAAGTGTGAGATAGGATGTGCTAAAATTTCTCAAAGCCAATAATAAGACCTTAAATTAAGTCTTACAATATCTCATCTTTCAGCAGCAGCTCAAATCCAACCAAACAAACGAAAAAAAAAAGGTTTTTCTAAACCAGCCTCAGTTCCAAGTTCCTTATACCTCTGCTCAAAGGATCCTTCAAATGGCTTCAGTCTCAGAAGATGACACAGGAGATGCAGCCATGCTCAGTGCTGGTGAGCTGACACTGAATCCCCGAGCCAAGTTCTTAGCATGCATCTTCTAGATACAGCTCTCAGGATGTACAAGAAGAAACTGGTTCACCTGTCACTCTTGTCCTGCTTTAGGGTGCCCATCGCTGGGTAATAGCAAGGAGGAGAAATCTACCAAAGACTCTGAGGACTGAAGTACTATTTACAAAGCATGTACTGAATCATGCTGACACTGCTTAGCCTAGTGGGCTTAACATCTACCCTTACACCTTAAGGCTCCACTACTCTGCTGCTCCTAACAGCATTTCTCACAGGGCTCAGAAGAAACCATCTTACATTCATCTACTTTGTACAAGCCAGCCCTGAAAGTCTAAACCATAGATTAGTCTTAAATATGTAACACAAGCCACAAATCAACAAGGAAACATTTGGTAGACAATAAGCCATGTGAAATCACACACAGTCTAACTCCAAACAACACCTAAACTAATATTAACTGTAAATATCAAATCAGACCAAATCCCCTTAAAGCCTGGTCCCAACCAGTGGGAGAAGTGCCATTTTTTATGCCTTCCTTATTAGAAATAATTCCACAGACTAAATATAATCTTCAAGAGTACATGAATTATAAATATAGGTATAAATTAATGGAAGTATTAACCTGATATCAATAACAAGATAATTTCCTATTCTTTCCTAGTCCTGCATGGCTGGTGCTGTGGCTGCCACACTGACCAGCCAACAGGTCCTAACCCAACTACAATTAAACCCAGTCAGGTCACTCAATTTTCAACAGAAGCTTTGAGTACTTACTTTTCTCTCCAAGCAAACCCACAGCAGGACACAGCTCCTGCTCTCCCACACCACACCACCTCACTCCAGCCCTACTACAGCCAAATAGCAACAGCTCACCCCGCGGTTCACAGGGCCCCTTACCTGAGGGGCTGACCTAACTAGCAAAGCCAGAGAGGTGCTTACACAGAGCACAGCACTCAGCAAAGCCCTCGCTCCCCCTCCGCAGGATAACATCCCTTCAGGCCACACCAGACACAGAAACACTCCCAACTAAGGCGTCCTGAGCACACACCTTACAGCGGGAACCACTTCCTCAGCCACCGTCTCCTCCTCAACCACTGCTCCCGGCCCAGCCGCCGCCCTCGCCCCGCAGTCGCCCTTTATTGAGGCCGCAGAGGGCACGTGCTGACGCAGAGAGTGGGGCGATGCCGCGCGCACGCTCCAGAACGTTCCGTGCAGCCCCGCAACCTGAGGCGGAAAAAAACGCAGTGCTGGCACCGCAGAAATCCCCTCTCTGCCACTCGCCCTGGAGTAGCAGGACCGGCACGAAGGTCACCTAACCCAGCTGCCTCGACAAAACCAGCAACCCTACCTTTCCCGCACGATGGTTCGTCCCGTTCGGCCGCCCGGCGGCGGAGCGGAGCCGCATTCTGGCTGCGGGCACTTTACCCGGCTCTTGTGCGGTTCAGCAGTAAAGCGAGCGTGGCTGGCTGGGAACAGACGCTTTAGCGAGTGGAGGCGACGGTTCCCCTGCGGCCAGAGCCGGCTCCCCTCAGAACAGGGACGGGGTGCGCCCACCGACGGGCTCTGAGCTCTTGAGGTGAAGTTACAGCAAAACAACAGTAAAGTCACAAACCCCGTGCAGCACCCCACGGCAGAGACGCGCACGGGCATCACGGTGGTAAAAACGATCTGAAACGCTCCATTGGGCTCTGCCCACGCCCTACTCCCCGCTGCCGGCTGATGGGTGCAAGCACCCGGCTGCCCCAGCAGATGCTGCGCCCCTCGGGTGAGGTCTCCGGGTTGCTCCTACCTGCCGCCGTTCAAAATACAGCAGACGTTTTCAAAACGTCCCATGTCCTGCCCTTTGACATTTAAACTGCCCTCCGAATTTCCTAGCTTGACAGCCTTGTCAGCAGCGTTCCCGCTGAAGCCAAGTACAGATGCTGGTTGGGCATGAGGCGCTGTCTCACGATAGAAGGCTAAGAGTTGTCCCCCAAACCCACAGTTACGTAACTACCACCTGTCTTTTGCCAATATTCAATATTTGGCCTCTGTGCTTCTGTTCTCATCAAGCTGCTATCCCCCTACAGATAGACTGTTTTCCTTCAGACCCTCCCTTCTGGCTTTGCTTCTGAGGTGAATGTGAAGCATAACAACCTGCTGTACAAAGAGGGGCAAGCATATTTCACCATATTTTATCATTGATAAGACAGGTTTCTTTTCCTCTTGTCCCCTTCTCGTATTTCACAACTTTAATTGCCCAAGAGAAGGATAGAGCATTGCCTGCTCTTTCCAGCACCCATCGGTTTTGCTAGAAGAAGGAAGCAGAAAAGGCATCTAACCCAAACAGGCTCTTCCCCTCAGGCAGACAAGAACAGAGTTATGACTGATATGTTTCATTGTAGCTCAAATCCAGCTCCAGCAGATTTATGGTTAAACTGTAAAAAAAAAATGACAATACTGGAAGGAATTGCTATCATATAAGATCTTGTAGTCAGAGAAGTTTTGGACTAGCTACTCAGATAAGAACATGGAGCCTCACCAACAGAAAAATCCATCCCAGTTGCACTATGCTTTTGCTGCTGTGAACAGAGAGTAATTTTCAGTGGACAGTACCTGAAACATGAAGTACATCTGGTTTACCCTAGTGTAACATGAGACTGAACTTTGAATTTTTATGATCACGGAGAAACAGCTGCAGAAGTTAAAACTCACAATAATCCCCCTCTGTAAAGTATTTGGCCCAGGAAGGAGTATATAAACTCACAGGCTTTGTGCATCATTTCTCATATATGCCACTCAGGTCTGTTGCTTCTCAACACACACAGCGCAACAGCACATTTGGCCACGTATGTTACATTAGATTTAACAAAAGGATAAAACTTGCAAGTGCTTCAGACTTTTACATCAATCCCACCTGACATAGCAGGTGGCCCTTTAAAGCACCTGCAGTTTATTTGTCATCAGGAGGTCAAGAAATGACAAATCGGGGTAGCATCGTTACATGGAATCACATTGGAAAGAAAAATAGACCTCATCCATGCAAAACTACTTCACTTCCAGTCTTAACATTCACGATCACAGTCGTACTTTTCATGCTGTCAGTGAGGACTGCAAAACAGGTTCCAGGCTGTCAGGGACTGGGAGGAGACAGCCTTGGCAGCAAGAGCTCACGGGATAACCTTTGCTGAAGCTGGAAGTAGCCTCAGATGGTAATACAAACTGCCCAAGGTTCCCTCCTTAGTGTTGGGATATTGCCTACTGCCAGTGAAGCAGTTGCTCCTTGGCTCAACCACAAAATACATCTTCTAAATGGAAGACTGGGCCTAGAAGATCATAAAATGTGTCTGATTTCATTTTGGAAGGAGAGACTGCAGAGAACTTGATTTGTAGCCTGCATCATGCTTGGAGATTCTACATGATGAAAGCTGTTATTATGCTTTCAGGGTCCAGTGGTGGCAGTCCTTAATTACACTGAGCAACACTTTATTACTTGACTAAAACCACAGGGTTCAGCAGGTCTCTTTGTGCTCAGTCCTGTTCAGCCTGTGAGTTGCAGTTTGGCTTCAGTGCTAACTGCTTCTCCCTTCATATAACATGAGAGCCTTCTAAAGGCTTCTCCTAAGAAGCCAGAGAGAACATCGTGCATCTGTTCCTTTTGCACCTGAAAGAAATGCATCACTGATCTTTACAGTCATTAACAAAAAGTGTGTTCAAGCCCTGAGAGTGGCACAGTAATTTTTACCGTTTAATGGATTTTGGGTTACGTTCAGTTTTGTCCAGTTTGCAGCAGTTGGATTGTTCTGGGCTCTCCTTCCATGCTGTGCTGTAGAGCTGGTCACTGAGTCTTCTACTGAGTCCATGGTTCAAGGAACTGAATTTTTACATATTGGAAAGAAATTAAAAGAGCAGCTCCAGAGGGCAAATTTACTAGTTCAGAGCTCTGGGAAGTGTTACATAGACCTCCTGCCACAAAATCAGTTTGAGGCAGTTTGAAACAGACTTAATTTGGGCAATTGAGTTTGACACAGCTGTGACTGAACATGATTGAAATCCACTTTAGAGTCCCTAGATAAGTCAAATCTGCCACTTGGAAATAATGTCTTTCATATCTTTTATTGGCAACACTATGAACTTCTAGTTAATGGGTGTAGCAGCTGCAAAATGTCCAGATCACAGCTACAATTTGGGGAAACAAGTAGAAATTTAATTTGTTACCCAAACAACCCAAGATTCTGAGATGTTCCTGTGTCAGCATATTCCTGCCATCAGCCATCCTCTGAGCATGTGCTGTAAGCACAGTTGCTCCTGGAGGTGGTTGCTAGTGCCAGGGTAGCTGTGCTAAGCAGAGTTCAGGATGGGAAGTGAGACAAATTGCTTTCAGCTAGCCCAGCGAGTTTCAGCAGGACTGTAAAGGAACATTTTTCAATGCACCCAAGAGGGTATCACACTCCTATTGAAAGACCACAAGTACTTAAGTAATGAACTTCTGCCTTTGCACTTTGGAGGATTAGAAAAGAACACTAAACACATAGTGTTTAAATGGACACCAGCCTGCTTTCAAAGTCATTGATGAGAGTGCTCAGCCCTGGCCAGCCACTTGGAAATACAGCTGCAGAGAAAAGTCTTTGAAGTCTCCTCTTTGTAGTGGGAGAGAAAAAGCCCACGCAGCTAGTAGCTTCACTCCCAGGGCATTCCTGACAGACACTTACCCAGTTGTGTTCCAGCTCTGTGTGAAGTTGTCACTGCAGTGGTTCAGCTGTCATGAGAGCAGGCTACAGGACGTTAATCCTTGTCATCACCTTTGGGACTCACCTCACAGTTTCAATTGGACAATTTATTCCTCACATCTCCTCTTAGGAGGAACAAACGGCGGCATTGAGCTGTTAGCACAGAATGGCTGCCACGCTCCAGGCTGGGCACGGGGATTACCAGCGTGCTGCGATTACAGCAGAGACATCACACTGGAGGTACAGCCGTGAAAGCAGAGATCCACAAAGAAGCCAAAGCCTTTTTTTGTCACTGGAGTTAAATATCGAAGCCATTTATACTCTGCTACAAGCCCTCAACAGTGTGCCTGTCACCTGTGACAGCTCCAGCCTGGATGGGAACAAGGGGAGAATCGCTGTGTGTATAACATTGGGAATTGGTCTCAAGACGATGACGTTCAGACCAAGTGTGAATAAATGAAAGTTTAATTCTTTTCATTTTAAAGTCCTTAAAAACTGCTTCCTTAAGGACCCTGAACTCATAAAGCAATCTAGGACAGAGATGGCAAGTTTTGTTGATGGTGGTTTTGTTTGTTGACAAACCAGAAGCTCCAGGAATAAAAGTAATTGCTCTGAAGCATATCCTCACAAGCTGTCTTGCTGTTTTCAGCTGAGATATTTGTATAAATAAATAAACAAATGTGTATGAATACTTATACAAATAGCTGCAAATAAGTAAATTTAGTGGTGGTAGAGCTGAGATACAAATTGTCTTCCATGACAAAGACCAGGTTATGTCCTACTGTATTTTTAGTATCTTCTGTCTTCTCTCTTCAGCACTCCTGTCAATTATTTATTCCGTTATGGTCACTAAACAGCCCAATAAGCAAGGACCAGAACACATTACATCAAAAGATACTGATGTAATAACCAAAAAATATAAGCAGAGGAGATAAGAGAGCAGCTGGCAATATAAATAAGGAAATGAACTCCCTCAGTGTAAAATAACAGAGTTTGGCATCAGAATTGAAAATCACAACATGTGAGAGAACAAGAGAAACCTTTAGAATACAGGTCCTGCTTTTAGTTAAATTACTTCCTTGTTGAACAGTCTTGGGAATGCAGCTTCATATTGTTGAATCTGTTTAGATTTTTTTCTTGAAAATGTGATTCATCTTATCCAGTCCCTCCTGTATCTATTTTAGAGCATATTTCACCAGATCTGCAAAGCTACTTCAAGAATTTTCTGTGGTGTGTTGACAAACAATAAACCCAAACCTGCTGCACTCCATCAGACATGGAGGTTCTGGCCATGAATTTTCTTCAGATGCCCAATACAGATGGCTCCCTCTCTAACGTGTCACATCAAGAGCATCACCTGCTCATCATTACATCAGCCCTCAATGCTTCAGAAGTTGCTACTCCACCAGACATATCAATGAGTCCCTGGAAGTGCATTGTTCAGTAGTTATCTTATTGCCAGAAACACCATTTGTCCACATAAAACATGAAAATTATAACTTGGATATAAAATTAATTATACTTGTGAAATCTGAGCAGAATACACCACTCTCAGCCACAGCCTTGTTGATTCGTAACAGCAGCACAAGTTAGAAATACTTTTTTAGTTTTTTGAACCCAGTAAGGTCTCAAACACATGCAGACCACCTATTTAATTGGTGAGAAGGTGGTGTTTTCACAGTCACATTTGAGATTATAACACACTTTGACCTTAAAACTCAGTAAGATTTCAGTTTATCTCATCCCAAAAGACTCTCTGTGGGAGATGCCAAGTCTTTTATTTTTGGCAGGGAAGCTAAGAGTTGGACTATATTTCATCGGAGCAAGTTCTAGCCTTACACTCTGAAGTTACATGGTTTCATTACATCACAGATCTCCTAAATCCTTGTAACCCATAAGCAGCTCCACCATTTCTCTATTTAGTTACAATTTACCTTCAGTTACACCAAAAATCTGCCATGAACTGGATTAACACTGTCTCACAGATCTGTTTCACTCTTTTTTATGCCCTCTTTTCAAGCAGCAAAGGTCTCCTCTTCATCTCTTTAAGAGCCTCAGAGTACACCTTTTCTAAGAAAGCTAATTCACAATGTAAAGTGACATTAGATCTGTCACTGAGTGTGTGCAAGGAGGGTGGGCAGATTTGTTAAAGAACAAATGACAGCTCACTTGACTGAGCAGGCCCTCTCTCCTGAAGGCCCCACATCTGTGATCAGAACAGCAGTCTTCAAGATCCTTCACATTACATACTGCCTAAGCTGGTGGACACCTGGTAGATAAAAAAAGAACTGGCCTGTTTTATCAGTGTGAAAAGGTGTTTTTTTTGTTTCTTGCTATATGAATAATAAACTGGTTTAATTATCTCTTCATCCTAGGTAAGGAAATGCGATTGAAAAATAGTTAAATTACTCTCCCATCAGAAATTCTCTGTGTCTACATCAGGGGCTAACAAGGTAAAATCTCATGCCACTTGTTTAATCCTAAAGAGTTTTAATTTTCCATGTTCCAGTTTTACCTGGCCAAACATATGAGATTTTTTTTTAAATGGAGGAGTGGGTGTGGAAAATTAACACTGAGATGGGATCAAAGGCAAATAGAGAACAAGCAAAAATCCAGGGTAGATGTTGATGGACTACGTTTATATGACTTGTTTCCTTTTCCAGTTGACTGCATCTCTGTAAGGCTCCAGTTTTGCATCTGAAAAGGGCATCTTTAAGACAATACAGACAAAAGCAGAAAGAACACAAAAAAATTATTCCAAAATGTGGATTAAATTTTCGGAGTGGTCTGAGAAAGAAAGAACAACAAGGGATTAGGTCTGTCCTAAGATAACACTAAGGAAAAGGTGGGACATGGATGCTTGAAGGAGGTGTATGAGGAAGCAGGAAGGATTGGCTGTGATTGAGTGGGACTTGAAAGCAGCAGGCATAGTGGGCTAGATCCTCAGCCTGTTTAAATTGGCATCGCTGCTTTGCCTCAACAGAGCAGTGCAATTTACACCAGCTGACGATCTGGCCTGATAGCTGCAAGTTTGAGGATAGACCATATTCATCACAAGACTGTAAACCCTCCCCACCCTAGGAAAACAAGAAGCGTAATCTGGTTCCTGAGCTTGCTGTAGCCAAGTGGAAAAGGTGCCAAACACCTGAATATCCCATATGTGAGGCTTTTTATTTGGGGGAGGAAAAAAAAAAAAAAAAAAAAGACAATAAAAACAATTTTACTGCCAAATAAAAGTGTCCCTGATGCTTTCCTATAGAGAAACAATGACATCCAGTGGTGAGTTACATTAATCACAGGAGTTTTACATTTCTCGAGAAACCCCAGCTCATACATATACCAGGGAAGGAATCCATTGCTCTTCCCATTACCTATATGCAGGGCTATTCCAGCCTCTGGAGACTTTAAAATCATTCTTGCTTCTTGCTTTTCTGAGAAGCCAAGTGCCCCTGCCTTTTGCTGTCAGATGCTGTTCTAAAGCCCTGCTCTAGGTCCTTGAAGTCTAATAGAGCCTTGATAGTTTCCAAGAGAAACATCTCCAGGTGATTGCAGTATTATCTCCATTAATAACTGAAGGCTTCTCAGCAGAGTAGCCAAAATCGAGTTTGCAGTGCCAGCAGAGCAGATACTGCCTGACACTGCCCTCCCCATGGCCACAGTGTCCACCTTCACCTGACCTCATCAAGGTCACAGAATGATGAGCAGCTCCAGGCTGGAAGATAGAATGAAAAGGTGATCAAGAATTCGCCCTCTCATAAATCCCTACTTTTTACCCTTAGGATAATCTGATATTTGCACAAAATTCTCCTCCCCTTCTCCCACCCCTGAAGGAGTCATACAGATCTGGACTATAATTAACATTTAGTGATGCCAGACCACAGGCATCACTACAATTGCCTGTTTACACTGTTGTGTCCACCACCCCCATGGAGATAGATGACATTTGTTTTGTGGCTTTTATTCTGATTCAGTTTGTCTCCCACTGCTACTTCAGAGACTAACCTCTCAACCCCCATCTACTTAGTTTGAATTCTATCTTCAGCTCCTTTATGGATTCGTGCTACATACTGTCATCTATGTTTTGCATTTGAAAAAAATTACATGTAATTGATTATATAATTAAGTGTATCATGAGCTTTCTGAAGAGAACAGAAGGGAGACTTAAGTTTACAGGTGATGCACTCAACAGCGAGGTACTTTATCCAGAAATGCTCTTGGAGTAAACTGTCATACCACCACTAGCCTGAAGGTTTTGGATGAAGAGCCACTCTCCAGAACTGGAAGGATTGCTTTCCTAATTTTGTCCAGAATCCAATCTTTCTAAGCTTTTCTTTTCTACTATCTAGGCATCTCACAGATCAATGTATTTACCACCACGAGGTACCCTTCAGAGGAGGTGGCACTGCTTTACTCTTGTGTTACTGGGAGGCACAGAGAAAGACAATGAGAATTTTTTGTGTATGAGCTCTTGGGATGAAGATACCTGTAGACTTCTCAAAAGAAGCTGGATAATGGACTTTGTCATGTAGGTACTTTCAAAAATCCCAGTGTCATCATAAAGTGTCTAAACAGTGCAAAGACTGCCCCAAATGCTTCTATCAAAGCTACACAAAACCCAGTGTTAGATCAGACACTGAGGAAAAGCCTGCCAGGGTTGGAACCCGGTTGAGTGAACTGCTTTAAAAAACCACACAAAATTAGGAGTGATTCTCTGCCCCAATAAGTTTATAACCTTCATGAGCAAGACATACAGGAAGAGAAAACTTTGCTTAGGGGAACACAGAAGACTCTCAAAATCAATTCCATTTCTGCTAAATAATGCTGTTTATACCAGTTGCTTGTCTACGGCCTTTGGAGAGCCAGACTTCTAGATAGTCCAGTTAAAAGGTCTGTGCTTGAATTGCTTTCCTTGTTTCATTTTTTGCTGACCCCTTGCTCTGATATTAGGGTGCAGTGCTAATTTGGGGAGCTGATTAGTTTTAATGGTATCTTTCTCAAACACCTCTCTCACATACTCTCCAATCCTTCCTTATTCCAAGCTAAACAATTCTCACTTTTGCACTCTATCCTCAGATGTAAACCCCACCCAGCCTTCTAACCATCTCACAACATGCTTTTGGTGGACTTCCAAACCAAAGAGGTTTCCAAACTGAACCTCCAAAATGTTTGAGGTTTCCCCATCTCTGTATAGTACTTTCCAAGAGCACACTCCCATTGATTCTGGAGGCAGCCTTGAAGCAAAACTAACTATAATGCAGTCGGGAACAAGTCTGGCTACTTTTTAATGAGGAAATATGCTCTTGGGAAGTATCATGCACTGATGGGCAAACCTCAAACACATTGGAGGTTCTGCTTGTAAACCTCTTTGATGTAGAAGTCTCACCCAATGGCAAAAATATTGATGATTGTGCATGCATAGATGCATGCCAGTCATGCCATGAGAGACCTATTATCATGGTGGGCAGGCAGCACAGTCCCCACTACACAGCCATGCTGCTGACTAGAGACGTCCAAAGTTTCAGCAAGAAAAGAACATTTCATTACCGATAATAAAAGGAACAATAACCCAGAAATATGCAACTCAAGTTAACAATCATCCCTCCCCACCCTATAAACTCCCATTGCAGTCGTATCTAGTAGAGCCAGTTCTAATGTTGCTCTCAGATCTGCAGCTGCAGAGCGCCCTGGCCAAGCCAGGTTCAGATGATAATGCAGCTTTAACTGCTTGTTGTTACACAGTGACAGGGAAATCAAGCTCTGCTGGATTACACCACCCTTTTTTTATTAATCTACACTAAAAGACTTGAACTCTGGACAAACAAATTTTGCTTTTGGGGCATGTCACAGTTCTCCCACTGGGACAAGTCCATTTACAACACAAAGTCATTGTAGCCTCAGCTTCAAGTCTGTTTTTTTATTTCAAGCTGTGCAATCCCATTCCTTCTACACCAAAGACCTGTTGTGTTACGCAGGTGGTAACCAATGCTAGCAAAACAAAGAACTTTCAAACCAAGGTAGACAAGGGAACAGAAGGCAGCACCAGGCAGTCCATGGGCAAGTGTCTGCCCACCTGTCTACCTCTTCTCAGTCCTGTATGTGAAGCCCAGAGGTGATTTTCAGTCAAGCAGAGAATATTCTCATTGTGCTGATCAGAGCTGTGGAACAGAGAGGCATTTTGTGCTACAAACAATATTAAACTTCAGGACTTACTCCTCTCTAAGTTGTTTGT
Organism: Corythornis vintsioides; assembly: GCA_025447755.1. NCBI lineage: Eukaryota > Metazoa > Chordata > Aves > Coraciiformes > Alcedinidae > Corythornis > Corythornis vintsioides. Next base: position 32,177 of record JAOEGS010023866.1, on the reverse strand, counting down.
TTGTTTTTTACACTAGACAACTTCACAGGACACCAGGCTCTGCTGGTTGTTTTCCCCCAGGCTCCTTGTGCCCCCTCTTTTGTCCTTGTCCCCAAAGAGATATATGTAGCTACTCAAGTGGTTCAGTACATCATCAAAGCACTATTAAAAGGCTTTTAAGTGAACCCAAAACTACCTCTCCAAAAGTCCAAGTAAACAAAGCATTGCTGTTTCATAGCTACAGACCTTGCACTGCCCAATACTACAACAACTGAGTCAGAAGAAAGTTGTGACGAGTTAAAATAGGGTCATCTACCTGCAGCCTCCAGAAAGGAGGGCAGAGGGTTAGTCTTAAACCTGTCAGAATGATTCCAAGCAAGTGTGAGCAGCTGCTGTTATTGTGATGTCCAACCGAGGAATATCTTATTTCTAATTTTAACATTCGAGAGGAATTTTTTGTTTGGCCTGGCTTGGCCAGAGCGCCATTGGCAGTTGCCTGTGGCTGAAAGGCTAGCACGTCAGGAATGCCGGTTGGCACCCGCGCTGGGCGCACCGAGGAGGATGTTGTTTCTCAGTGACCTCTCGCTTCCCGTCTGCTGCGCCGGCGGCCCCTACGAAAGCCACCCAACAGGAGACTCGTGGGTCACGTGGCTCAGTTCCCAGGCACCATAGACTCTTGAAAACTTGTGATTGTGTATTTCTGGCTCCTACTCAGGTGAAATCGAGGTCACCACCAGCCAGAAAACTTCTCAAGTATTAGCACTTCTATTTTTTATCTGATACCCTGTGTAATGCAGAAAGCTGTGCAAATAGGCTGGAGAAAATAAGACGTGAACCAAAGTGAACCTTCCACTGCAAGGTCTGAAAAGATTCCATTAACTTCTTATTATCAGTAATATGGAACTGTAGATTGTCTTTTCATCTCTGGTATCTAGCCAGAGCAGGCGCGGTGCCGAAGCAGAGCTCAGTTTGCATGTTACGGTTTTACCGCAGTTAACTCCCTGCAATCACCTTAACAGGATCAGCAGCGGCCTGGAGGGTGTAGCTCTTAGTTGCCTGAGATTGGAAGGAGTGATGAGAAAAGGATGTACCCTCTGGTTCAAAATTTGGAGTAAATAGGAAGCTTTCCAGATGCAACACCCCCTCCCTCTTATCTGCCCAAACTGAAATGTTCACACTTCTTGCAATACAACTCATAAACCTTGCTAAACTTGGCCCAGCCCTTTGATCCACTGAAGTTCAGACGAGATAACCCCATAGTACCTGAGAGAGGTGAGACTGAATCAGCCCTGAAATTAGAGATGCAAAGACTGACTTAATTTTTCTTTTCTTAACCCTTCTTCCCATTCCTGCCCAAAGTTCCTCAAGCTGATGTCCAATGACAGGACAAGGGGCAATGAGTACAAGCTGGAACAGAGGAGGTTTCATGTAAACTTAAGGAGAAACTTTTTCACAGTGAGGGTGAGGTGTTCCACACCTGGAACAGGCTGCCCAGGGAGGTTGTAGAGTCTCCTTCCCTGGAGACATTCAAAATTCACCTGGACACATTCCTGGATGACTTGGTCTAGGTGATCCTGCTCTGGGGGATTGGACTTGATGATCTTTTGAGGTCCCTTCCAACCTCAAACATTCTGGGTTGTTTAATCTGGTATTTCCTAGTACTTTCATGCATTTATTTTAAATAAAATGCAAGGATGGTGTAACTGTTATGAGTCTTAAGAGGTTCCACAGTCCTCTCTTGCTAATCAACCTGAAATTTTCTTTCCTCCTATCCCTCAGATCCCATCTCATATGTTTCATTATGTGGTTCCTCTTCCCACTTAGTAGTTTCATATATTTGAAATCTTTCACCCTTCCTTGACTCATCACTTAGTCAAACTCTCAATCCTTGCTTTCTTCTTGATTATATTCCCCCATATATTTTTTGTTTCATTCACCTGATTACTTTCATGTCTACTTAATCCTCACCAACTCACTCATATCTTCCATCCAACTGGGGCGCACACAACTCAACACAATATCCCTAATCCTATGGTGCCAGTGCCATCTCTTCAAAAAGCATTGTTATCTACTTAACACCCGATTTGCTGTCTCCCAATATCTCACAGGTCATGTCCACTAATAGCTGCTTCCCAAATCTCTCTCTCTGATCGAGTAGTTATAGTTTCCTCTAGACATATTAGCTACATTTTTCTAAACTGAATCATGTTTGTTTTCTTCTTATTATAGTATTAATCTCTTGAGGCATCTTTTGTACAAGTGGATGGAAAGATATTTTTTTTTCCCCTTATTATTGCACAAGAGGGCTTTATGTCTTTGGATGTGTCATAATAAAATGGTTTTGGTAGCAGCAAACCTAATTCCTGTTGTTATTAAACCATAACACACTTCAGGACAACTTAGTCATTGTGGGATAACACTGTCTTGTGAGTATCACACAGGCTGTGCAGAAGTGCTGCAGTAAGAGGAAGTGGTCTGGAGATAGGCAAGGAGGAAGGATTTATAGGCTGAGTAAGAAACTAAACTCAGCTACTCTTAATGAGTTAGTTTAAAAAGCTATAGCAGAAGGAAAAATCATGTGTGAAAAGAGTACTTTGGTGGTGAGTTAGCCCAGATTCATTGTAGCTGTTTCAGTCAAGAGCCCTAGTCAGATCTCACAACCCCATTGAAGAAGCTGGCAAGCTACCACTTTACACCACTTGATGCTGATGATTTACATGATCTTGTGGCAGCTGCATGTATTTACACACAGAGCCTGGTTTAAACACTTTTCTTCTGGGAGGTGCCTTTTATAGACTTATATAATCATTTTGGTTGAAAGAGACCTTAAAGATCATTGAGTCCAACTGTTCTCCCAGCACTGCCAGGACACCACTGAACTACATCCCTTAGCACTACATCTCTATGGCTTTGAAACACCTCCAGGGATGGGGACTCCACTGCCCTGGGCAGACTGGGCCAGCCCTTGACAACCCTTGTGGGGAAGAAATTATTCCTCAGGTCCAACCTAAACCTCTCCTGGTGCAACTTGAGGCCATCTCCTCTTGTCCTGTCACTTGGTCCTTGGGAGAAAAGACAGACCCCACCTGGCTCCAGCCTCCTGTCAGGGAGATGTCAATAGCCAGAAGGTCTCCCCTGATCCTCCTTTTCTCCAGGCTGAACAAGCCCAGGTTCCTCAGCTGCTCCTCCCCAGACTTGTGCTCTAGACCTTTCCCCAACTCTGTTGCCCTTCTCTGGACATGCTCCAGCTCCTCAATATCCTTCTTGGAGTGAGGGGCCACAAACTGAACCCAGGATTTGTGGGGTGGCCTCACCAATGCCCAGTCCAGAGGAACAATCCCTGCCCTAGTCCTGCTGGCCACACTGGTGCTGACACAAGCTGGGATGCTGGTGGCCTTCTTGGCCACCTTGGCACTCTCTGGCTCATCTCCAGCCAACTGTCAACCCCTCCCCACCCCCCCCCCCCACCCGCCCACAGGTCCTTTTCTGCCTGGCACTTTTCAGACATTCTACCTCAAGCCTGTAGCATTCCAGAAAATACCCTTAAATGTTCCCTCACTTTAAAATAATAATAACCTGTGCCACAAGAGATGGTACACTCCTCGATTTTGCCATCCAGCTGAAAGACCATCACACTCCAAAATCATTCTGCTTCTTTGCAGTGCACTTTGAGAATACTCAACATTGACCCTGCTCTGAGAAAAGGAGCTGTTTGGAGAGGAGGGGAGCTGGCAGATTGAGTGAGGTGGGGGCTCACTGGTACCTTGACACCAGCACTGCCACTGCTGTTGTCAGCCTGGCAAGACCTAGACTAGTCTCCACAACCTGACCAGCTGAGGGGCATGGAAATGACAGTGAAGAAGGAGGAGGGGAGAGAAGCAAGTAGGAGTGGGACAAATTAGCTGGTCCCAGAGAAGCAAAGTGAATGAGAAGCAGAGACTTAAGTCCATAAACATAGGGAAGAAACAAAGAAGAGAGGGAAAAAAGTCCTCGCTTAACAGTTTATAGCAACAAGTCCTAGGAGAGCTCTCTGCGTTTGCATCCCTTGGAAACAAAGCCATCAATAATGCAATCCTGGAAAAGCTTCTCCACTCCAAGTCTCAAACAGTATGGATCCAGGAAATATTAAGTCCATCTGTGGAGAAAATGTTTTATCAACAACAAAAAAACCCATTTGATTTATTCTCTAGACACTGGGCCCAGGCTCAGTCACTAAGCTGTGCTATCTAATGTGGTTAGACAACTTCTAGGGAACTAACCTCTTGTTGCCATTACTCACTGTATTTGCTTTTCCCTTATTGCCTTACTCATCTGATTCCTTCCTTCTTATTATGACTCTGGTTGAGTTGAGAGGTCATAATTTATACTACAGGCTGAGGCTTTCATGCCTTTGTCGGTAACTTGAGCCAGGGAAGTGAGTTATTCTTGCCTTTGCCTTGTTTCTCCATCTCATTTCTGTCTGGGAGTTCACCTAGACCTAGAACATACAAACTCTATAGTACTACCCATCAGGAGAGGGGCCGTTTGCTTTCCCTCCAGTTCTAGTTAGTGTGCATCTGTGAGGTTTTTGCTGGATACCAGGTATTTCATAGAAGCCTACAGTGAAACAGCACCATTAGTCCCAAAGTGCTTTCCAAACCATAGAGTTATCCACTGAAAGTTATCCCAACTACCACTATAAGGAGGCATCACTGGGGAAGAGCAGGCACACAGTAGACACTCTCCCTGCAAAGCTGATGTGTAGTGGGCTTTTTCTCAGGCATTGAGTCCAGCCCAGCTCCAGCCATTTCAAAAAACATCTCTCCTACCTTTAATGGTAGCTCCAGGTCAGTTAACCAGCTCCTCTTGTGTGGGCAAAAGCCAGAGCATGGTTTACACTCATTTTACACCATGGCCCACCCCTGTTACACAGAGGTCACAGACTAAAACTGCTTCACTTCTGACAACTTTCCCTCAGTGATCACAGGCATTTGGTAATACAGAAGGGTTCTTCACCTTTCTGGGCAAGGACCCACAGAGAAACAAAAGGCCCATGAAACCCCCTCATGTCATGCAGCACAATGCACCCAGACACAGGGATGGGGCTTCACTCCAGCCTGCAGCTGCACCAAGGTTCCTCAGAGCATAGAAAGCTCCTCTGCAGAATACCAATAACTCCAGCTAATTCTACTCTGATAAAAAAGCACCAAAAAAAAAAAAAAACCAACAAAACCCAACCAAAAACCAAGAAGGGTGGAGACAGGCTCATGCACTGCCAAAAATTGCTTTTGTTTCTCCAGTTTGGCCTCCAAAACAACCAAAATTAGAGAAAACACATTAGATAATAAATATATTCCTAAGGTAAGTATAAAGAACAAAACTGGAAAGATGAAATCTGGCACGTCCAGATGGCCTTCTAATACATGCTCTCACATCCATACCAAAATGCTGGTTACCACATTGTGTGAAGATGTCCAGATCATTTACTGGTAGACAAAAGAGGAAAGATTCGTAGTGGGAGAAAATACCCCTCTCATCTCATCTCATCTCATCTCATCTCATCTCATCTCATCTCATCTCATCTCATCTCATCTCATCTCATCTCATCTCATCAGAACCCTGCATTCTTAATCTCCAGAAAAGAGCTCCCCTAGATAGAGCAGGAAGGCCCTACCTCAGCTGAGCAGTCTCTTCTTAGGATTTAGGACATTCTCTGCATCATCCACCATCAGGAGTTCAGCATGTTCATTTTCTGTGGCAGCATAAGTCAGATCTGGCTGGTTTTGCCTAGATGACATCAGAAGGAAAACATAAAATTCAGTTTGGTAACCATAAGGGATAAACAGGAGGCTATGTGGGACACATTACTTTGATTACCTTGTGGCTGCCAAGAAGATGGAGACTCCCTTTTTACAAGGAGTCCCATGGAAAAGACAAGGGGTAATGGGTGCAAGTTACTCCTTGGGAGATTCTGATTGGACTCAAGAAGAAAATATTTCACCATGAGAACAATTATACATTGGAATAATCTCCCAAGGGAAGTGGTAGATTCCCCTACACTGGAAAGTTTTAAGCCTCAGCTTAAGAGGGTGCTGTGCCATCTCACTTAAACCATAGATAAATATTTTATTTTTTTTTTTACCTTAAAAGTTTGGACTAGATGATCCTTGAGGTCCCTTCCAAGCTGGTATTCTGTGAGTCTATGATACACTTCTGTCCAGGAAGGGTTAAAGGGTTGAGGTCATCTGCCAATTTTTCAATAACCAAAGTCTTAAAACAAACAAAACAAAGCCAAAACACCCTCCGCCTTCCAGCAGAGAGGAGCATGTGAGAGAACTTGAATTAGCCCCAGCAATACAGACAAACTTAGAGCGGGCCCATCAAAATACACTTTACCTGCCTCAAAAATGTCCTTCATGAGCCATTGAATTGGAGCAACGCTTCCTAATGTGCTGTCTGACAGCTGCCATGGCCTTGCCAAGGGTGGCTCCTGCTCAGTGCTGAGCGAGGTGATCAGTGAATGTGCAGTCAGCTGGACACTGCAGTGGGGAAACCTGGGAGATGAAAGGCACCATATAAATATACTGTATCATTCTGCTATTGCTATTATTTCACTGGCCTTTTGCCTCACTTTCTGGTTGAGCAAGAGAATACGAGTATTCCTGAGTGTCCCCAACCCTGCATTTAGAAAGCCTCATCTTTAGCACTGCAGACCTTCAGATAGAATTTTTTCCCATCATCTCAGTTAACAGAGCCGCAGACCGTGTTTCTTTACTTGGTATTAACTTCAAAGTATTTTTCCTTTTAAAATACAAGTCAATGATATTTGTTAAATGACTGTTTTGAACTTGGATCCAATATTTTTAGTTTTAAAAAAAAGAAGAAAAAAAGTTTTGTTTTGTTTTTTAGCTGGAAGGAATCCAAACTATCCATGGCTTTTATAACCCAACTTCCTTATGAGTCAGGACATTTATTGCCAGAAAAATATTATTTTAACTTTATTAGTGCAATATAGCAGTGACATCTAGTGGATTTCATCAGTGTGATGATGAGCGAGGGAGAGGCGCAACTGGCAGGACTCGTGGGAACAGAGCCAGTTTGGGGGTTTATTATACCATTGTTGAGAGGCAGTGGAAATTGGATGAGCTCCTCTATAGAGTTTACCAAAATTAGAAAAGTCTAAGAATACAATGAAAATACACTCTAAGATAGGAAATTCTAAGTATATAACAGCAGTGAGTGATTTCTTCAGTTCATGTTTATTAGAAGCAAGGTAAAATTCATGGTTTCCTTTATTCCAGCTGAAATATTTCATTGTTCACACCAGGGAGCTCCTTCACCATCATCTGAAGAAACAAGTGTCAAATTTCTAAATCTGCATTCAGTCTGTGGAGATTTACAGGCCATGCAGCCCAAATGCCATGGGCACAGTCCAGCTCCTACTGAAAGAAGCAGGATTTGTGCTGCAGTTTTCCATAAAGCAGGATCATGTCTTAACCATTTTTTTTTTTTCCCCCTAAAGCTGAAGCTCCTTCCCAGCCCCTCAGCCAGGACGCATCATTTGCATGCAGACTTAATTTTACCCTCAGGAAGACCAAAAAAAGGTCCAGAATGGCCTTTTAGTAGCAGGATGGAGTCAGTGCAAGCACCAAAGTGGCAGAGGCAGGGACCCCTCACAAGGGTCCTGCAGTACAGCTGGCACCAGCGTTTGGTAAACGTAAAACTTCTAGTGCTGACCTGAAAGTTTATCCTCAGCTTTGTAGCTGACAATAGTTTTTGTTAACCACGAACTAATGTTAATATTACCCTTGACCTGTGAGGTCCCTTTCTCCCTCTCCAAGCTTGCCTGCAAAATGTAGCTCAGCACAACAATTGCCAAATGGGCTTTGAAGACGAGGTTGATTCTGCTTGTCTGACAACACTCAACTGGATTTGGAACTTCAGCCTATTAAACATTACTGAGATTTCAAATTCTCCGGAGCTTCAGGCTATTAAAAATTATTGTCATTCCAAGTTCTACCATAGATCTTATACTTCCTTCTGTCCCCTTAGCCCAAAACTTTCTTCACTACTTGGTCAAACTTTCCAGATAGAAGGCTTTTTTTTAACAAAAATGAGGCTAGAACTGAGACAGAGATACAAGTCATCTTACTTAGTTGTAGACACTCTAGCTATGTACAGAAAAGATGAAACATTGGAAAACTTCTTCTGTATAAGCATATTATTATCCTGTTGGGCGTGCACAGCTTAGCTAAAGCAGAGGATGGCTCCATAAGGGCCGCCGAGCAGAGCTGTGCTGAGGAAGCCTGGGCTGCACAGCCACTGGGCTGCAGCTCTGCAGGTGTGTGCTGTGTATCCTGTGCCTGGGTTGTTACAAAGGGATTTGCTTTGCCATGTGCAGCAGTGACAGGTCTCCAGAGGAAGTCATAGCTGGGAAGTATCTAATATAATATTTGCTCTGTGCCTGCAGCCTGTGCAAGGGTGCCAAGGCTGTTGCTGTGCTCTCCCTCCTCGGGGCTGTTAGAGGATTTGTAGCATTAACTATACTGACTGTCTTTGAAGTTTTGACTTAAGAACCGAGATGGTTTTTCCATGTTGGCAGTTAAGCTGCAGCCTTCTTCCATGGATGGAAGGCCAAGGAAACAAACGGTCAGCTCCACATCTGCCTGAAGCACCTCCACAGTCCATCTACAGCTTCCACCCTTGACAAAGCTTCCACTCAGGACTTCACTTGGCCTCACCTCCATTGTGCTCCTGCAGCCAGGATGAGGTCAGGCCCAGGGGTGTCCTCCAGTGCTTCTGGGGCAAAGCTCCCTTGGGGCACAGCAGCCCCAGCCCCAGAGCCAGAGCCGGTGTTGTCTCCAGCACTGGGACTGCTGCTGCCCACGAGGCAGCATTCCCCGCGTGCTGGGAAGCGGTGAGTCAGAGCAGTGGCTTGAGGGAGACTTCAAATGCTCTAAAAGGTCTGGCAGAAATATTTATACACCTGCATTTTCAAACATGCTCTGCTTTCTCACTTTATAAATACACAGGATCCAGTCGAGCACTTGGCCTCACAGAGCCAAGCGTGCCCCTTTTGATTTGATGAACCAGCTGTTTTTCTGGCCCATTCACATAAACATATTTGTGTGTGTTGTTTTTTGCAGTTCATTGGGAAAAAGAAACGGATGACAGGTCGTATGTGCAGTTCTGTTATGTATGTAACTGCCACGGAGAAAATTCCCTTCACCCCATTTACTTGTTTACTTTTCATGAAGGGAAGCAGCAGGGAAAGGTTGGGAGGAGGCATGGGAGGTGGGCTGCTAACACTCCACAACCAAACATGCAAAACCAGCCTGGGCAGGTGAGATGTTGCAGTGGGGTTGCCTACATATCGCCACAGGCTGCAGTGCCACATGAGTCCACCCATGGGACAGGTGCTGGAGCCTGGACAGATAGCTCCTGCTCACATAATCATTTCTTGGCGTTTGGTTTCCACGTCCATGTTTCCATGTGTGGAACTGACACTGACACTCAGGATTCAGACCAGGCTCTCCAAAGGATCTGAGACAGCTCCTTGAGGCACTTAAAGGCCACACCAGTTTGTAGGTTGCTCGAATTATCTCCTTCCACACAGGTAGATGAATCAAGAACTTACCCACTTACCTTCGGGACTGCATGTAGGTTAACAACAGATGCAGGTTTGTGCTCCTCCCACCATGGAGGCTTGTCAGGAACTAACGCAGTACAACAATCTCAACCAGCTCATAAAATTATAATGGGATGTCAAGAAATTTATTGCCAAGTCTGAAAAAGAAAAGCATTTCAATATCCTATTATGGCCTTTCTCCAGCCCTATGGCCTGCTGAGAACTAGGCTTTCAAACACTGCACTAGCCAATCTCTCTGAACTTTGACTTCTATTTAGAGGCATTGGCCTTTTATTCAGCTATAAATAAGCTGAATTATTAGCTTTTCCAAGGGGGATGTGTATCTGGAACATTATGTGGAAAAGCTCAGGTTAATGCCCTGACAGTTTGTCTAGGCAGTACAAGGTAACTGCATGTAACACCACAGAAGTTGTGCAATCCTCACCATCAGGAACCTTGCTTCACACACATCCCTGGAATTGAACCAGGGGTAGGATATATTCCTTGGAGTTGACAGATTTCACCTTGCCATTTTTATTCTTTATATTTGCCTTGTGAATACATCTATAATTTAGTATTTTTGTTCTATTGCTAGTTGTTTTGCGGCCAAACTGGAGAAACTAAAGTGCTATAAAATGGTTCATCCTGGTAAACATTCATGTTTAACCAGCTGCTTACAATAGACACAGTGTATTTTCACAGCCATCTTGCCCCTTCCGTTTCAGCAGCAGCACCGCTGGACTCTTGACTGGGGGCAGCAAACAACATTTAAAAGACCGTCTTTTTTTTTTTTTTTTTTTTTTTTTGCGTGGGTGATTTTATTATATGATTTCACAGCCAAGCCAAAAGGGAGAAGGCAAGTTAACAAAGAAATCCCATTTCCCAAAAGAAAGGCTTGTGCTCCTGATTGTATCGGATGTTAAAAATGGCAATGGATATGCATAAGCCAACGTGATAAAGCACTGGAGTAGCACTAGCCAAAAAGATATTAGCAGGCTATGAAGGTTTATTTCATTTTGAATAAACATTCAATACTTTCTGCTTCCTTTGGAATTTTACACAGCTTTTCATTTTGCTGTAAATGTTTGAAAGCTCCTGAGGAGGTACGCAGCAGGGCCAGGACACTTGTGTCCCATACCTGCACTCCCACACTCTACACTGATGAGTGAGTGGCTTCACTGGGGAGAGGGGAGCTGTGCCTGGGCTGCCTAAGTGCCAGTTTTTCCTTTTACATGGAATAAACACAAATACGGACCCTTTCCCTCCCTTTGTCAACCAGACAACCCCAGTTGGACATGCCCCAAAAATCAATAAGGAGAACAACCTACTTAATCGACAGCTGAGCCAGGTGGCTGAATATATGGGAGAGAAATCATTTCCAAGCTGTGTGCCAAGCTCATGTTCTCTGCAGTGGGGCCCCACTTTGTGCTGGAGAAGAGTTAGGACTCCAAATCGCAGTGTCATGGGATGCTCTGGGCAGAGAATCGACTGCTGTTGGCTGGAGGTGCAGAGAGACAGTGCTGATCTTGTTGGAACTCTGAAAATAGATCTGCACCTGCTATTAGCATCAGCTTTGCCATCAAAATCCTGTCCAAGCGTGTAAATAGCTTAGGAATATGAGATATTCTGAAAACAGACTCTACTCTTCCTACCTATCAAGGAAATAACCCAGACAAATAGTCCAAATCTTTCTGATCACTCAAAACTCAGGACAGGGCATGACAAGTATTAGAAAGAAGAATAAACCAGTGTCACAGAATTAACAACCACGCAAGAGAAGCTCACAACAAACTTACCTGGATTAAAAACGAGGCCAAAGATCCAGGTGTAAATTGTCTTGAATGTACCTGAAGAACTACCAGGACAATGGAAGGATCTTGCATGTGCCAGCTTTCCTCTGCTCCTTTTTTTTTTTTTTCTCTCTGTGGGTTCAAGACTTGCCAAAACTGACTGTTTCTTTCTGTCTTCTGTTTGGTACCTACTGCCCAGGATCACAGCTGCAGTTGAATGTGGATATGGTTTTTATTCTGTGAATGAAAGTAGAAGAAACTAATGGAAGATGTCATAAGTAAAAATGTCAAAAGCAACTAATCCTTTTAAACATTTTTATTCTGAGGTATGACTTGAGCCGCTTGAAATTCAATACCTGGGTTGCAAAGTAGTTCAACAATGCCTTTAAATCATTCCTCAACCACTGTGATTTCCAGAATCATATGACATTTTTCAAAATCTTTGCCTATGAGTTTAAAATGAAGACAAAAAAAAAAAAAAAAAAAAAGTCTAAACCCATCTAGTCCAGGAGGCAGGGAATCTTTATACCCAGTCAACGTTGGAGGGTATATATTTGAAAGATGTTCTTTTTGAAGGTGCTCACAAACTCTTTACATGCCATAGGCTCTGGGATGCTGCTAAGAAGGAGATAGGTAAAGAACAGCTATATACATCAATAATAAAACCCAACTGTACAGGGAATATAAATCCAAAGAGAGCAACAGCAACTTCATCTGTGTATGTCTGCGAGTTTTACCCAACTGGGGGCTTGAGGTCACTTCACCACATGCTTTAAATCTGTGGTTTTCATATTGTGTGCACAAGTAACATTTCAGTTCGAACTAGTCCCCACATAGTGCCCAGATTCTCTGTTTGGCAAGTGACCTTGATTAGTCCAGACTTGTCTGAAGCAGAGCAGGCACCAGCCTGTATGTGACTGGGACAAGCAGAGGGTCTCAGCTGTGAGGAGCTCTGCTGTCAGCCCAAACTTCACCACAAACACTTACTAATCAACGTGATCCTGCTCCCAAGGAGCTTTTATTATTAGGCTGGATTTGTGCTGAACTCCTCTCAAAGATGGAGAATTAAGGCTGCTGGTTTGGCAGAGGTGACCTTGAACTGTCTCAGAACAAGCTAAAATTAAACTTGCCTTCAGGTTATGTCCCCATTTACCTTGAACTCTGATGGCCCCGTTGTTCACATGAATGCTGATGCTTTTCTCACACCGCAGCACTGGCTGAGCAAAAAGGGCACATATCCAGTCCATGAAGTTCCTGCACAATAAAATATTGGTTTTCCTTAAAGAGAAATATCTTCCGGAGGCCTGTCCTATCACTGCAGTCAGTAACCGAGACGAAGCGTGGCCCAACATATTTGGATTGTGTCATATGGGACAAGTTAAAAGCTCAGCCATGGGCTCATGAATTGCCAAATTATCATAGAGGTAGTGGAAGGAGTGAAAGTCTCGCCAGCTCTCACATGAACGTGTGCTGGCTCTCGCGTTCCCGCTGGAAGTCTTTCTGTGGCAACTTGAATTTCCTTATTTCACTCCTCTTGTTTCACTTATCCGGTCATGGAGTGAAAAAGCAAAACAAAACAAAAGCACCCAACATACATGATTAATCACTCCCTCTGCATAACCCACAGTAAACAGCCAAAGGCTGGTCACGGCAAATAACTCACCAACACTCTGCAAGCTGAAATACATTTGCATGGAGCATTCAGCCAGTGCTGAGGAGCAAACTCTTAGAAACAGGGATTTGCAGGAAACCCGTCAACACTAAAAAAATGCAGCATTTGTTACCAACTGCGTTGCCAGTTCTATTATTTACCTAATATTGCAAAACAGGGTAAGGATGAAGCAGGAGGTGCAAATGAACCAGGATATGCTCACCAGAAAACCAGCTGGGTACAAGGGGCCCCTGTAGCACATGGAAGGACACTTGACCAGATCACCAACGTAGGACATCCAGCAACTACAAGCAGGGCAAAATTTTCAAAAGCTTTGCTTAATTTCAGCCCCCTACATGTCTCAGATTTTCAGAAGTATGTGGTACCAGACATACAGAGCCCTTCTGAAAACCCAGCTGTCCAACTTGGTCCCCAGATGAGGGCTGAACTCTGCTGGAACTAACCATTCAAAGCTAACAACCTGGCTTGGGGCTTGCTATTGTCTCGCAATGGTCATCAGATGCAGAAGAAAAATGAAACCTGGAGGGCAAAAGATCTTATCCAAGATCATCAATATAAATGTGTTGCTCTGCAGACTTTGTTCCTAAATGGGCTTCCCTCCCGCTATACCCCAAGGCACATGGCCTGAAGCACAGATGGATCAGCACCAGTACATATACAGCTGTAAATAGATCACATATAATGGTGTTTCATTTTGTATTCCCAGCTTGCCAACAGATATTGGGCCATGTGTCTGATCGTGAGAGAGAGAACTTAAGCCCTGGAATAACAGATACAAAGTTTTCCTTTGTATACAGTTGCCGAATAAGGGCCCCTAAGCAAGATCAGGGCTCTGTTGTGGCCTAGAGAAATGATTCATGTAGAGTCATGAACAAGCAGATGAGCAGCTGAACTGAACTCAGCAGCTGAACAGAACCAAAACCCACATCGCCCACGAGGGGAGGTGACCCAACCACCAGCCCACGCTCAGAAACTCCACCTCAGCCCCAGAAGTTTCTCATGGCTGGGATGTTACCCATCTGAAACAGTGATGTGGCAGAGTCTACACCAGGGACATAGCCTGACAAAGCCAGGGTAAGATTTCACCTGTAAAAAGCTACCAAAGTACATAGAGAACCCAAAATTGATCCATTTCAGATTAACAGCAACTGGAAAATAAGCAAAATACGACACAGAAAAAAAGTGAAAGGAAGTTCTGCTCTAAGGCATCGTTCCAAGAAATTAGGCTGCTCTAAAGTTAATTAACCAAATACAGATCTATATCCACCTTCCTCTTTGCATCCATGCAAAATAACTGTGCACTCCAGAAAACCCTCAGGGAGGGAAAAAAATGAGCCCACCAAATAATCTGCAGAGGCAGGACTTTGTTGTGCTCATTTGATGTTGTTGCTTTTCTTTGCAACAAAATATCACTGAACAATTTGTCCACACACCTTTAGACAGTGTAATTGTGCTAAACAAGTCCTCCTCTTACCTTGAATGCAATATTTCTAGTGTCAGTGGCTGCAGGGTGCATATTTTCCCCATAGATTATGCAAATTAAAAAGTTCTCAGATATGTAAATATTCAGGAGGAGCAGTACAGAAGAGGCAAATCTAGTACAACCAAGAAACCAGCTGGAATATGTAGACCCAAATCCATGTTTAGGGACCATGTGCACATGTTGATTCTTCATGACCAGTAACAGGACCAAGAGTATTTATCTTACAGAATTAAACCTGGATGCCTATTTCCTCTGCTCCCTCAGTTCTGGGAGGCTCACATTCTGCTCCCCCTAAAATAATGTGGAAGGTAACTCAGGTGCCATGAGGAGAGCATAGAAGTGAGCACATGCCTGCCTGTGACAGCATTATCTTGCAAATTAGTGGTGTGCAATTAGCTCTAGCTAATTAGCTGTACCCCACACTTGCTGCAGCCCATCTCTGCCATGAATCAGGCCCCACAAGCCTGGCTTTGAAGGGAAAAAAATATTTGTTGACATCACTCTTTGCCTTGCTGGTCATGCAGAGCTGATTTTGGTATTGCTTTCATTGCTGCTCTTGTCCTGAATATATAGTTTTTGTCTTTCTGTTCCAATTTTCTTTCCAATCCCTGTCAATGCAACCAGTGCAGGCATTTATGGACTTACCTTTTGCTGAAATGGGATCTTCAGCAAAGCAGAGTTTGACCTCTCTTGCCTTTAAGGCAAGGCTGGCAGTGGGCACACAGTTTTCTCACAGAGCAGAAGGGATGCTGCTAGGAAAAAAAGCAGTATCTTTTCAAGACGAACAACACACACAGATCATCCTCCAAACCTGTGTCTTTGTCACTTTTCTGGGTGGATTTTGCTACGTGCAACTCTAAATCAGATTTGGAAAGACTTAATGACTAGCATGTCTCTGGCAAGAGATTCAACCTGCAGTGTAGGGTCACTCTTTAACAAATAAATACACAGAGCCCTCAGTACCAGGATCCAGCCTGACACTCTGCTTGCCTAAGAAAAAAAAAACCAACTCCCATGAGAACACAACCACTTCCACACAAATCTTTTTCCAAGTCTTGCTCATGATTTAACTCCCTGGCATAGCATCACCATACTCTGAATTTCTTTCTCAGCCTCCTGGTTCAGCAGCTGCCCCCATAAATTTGGCAAAGGTACTCATTGGTGAGGCTCACCCAGACCTGCTGTGCCCTGCTCTTCAAGCTGGTCCATGTTTCCATTAAGCCTCCCAGTACTTAAGAAGATTCAGCAGGGCTGTTGCTGTGGCAGAGCCCTGGGGAGCATGATGACTGGTCCTCTCCATTTCTCTCTCCCCAAGCCAGGCAGTTTGTCCTTCCTTGGCATTGCTAGAAAAATTAATAGATTGTGTTGTATATGGGATCAGGAAGCACATCCTTGTGACAGTGTCTTCTCTCTGACCATGCCTGCCCAGGCTCTCCCCTCCTATTTTTGTCTACATTGCAGTTGTACACTTGTAAATTTTGTGCCAGGTTTTGACACCAGCAG
This sequence comes from Corythornis vintsioides, assembly GCA_025447755.1. Taxonomy (NCBI): domain Eukaryota; kingdom Metazoa; phylum Chordata; class Aves; order Coraciiformes; family Alcedinidae; genus Corythornis; species Corythornis vintsioides. The sequence continues at coordinate 16,143 of JAOEGS010023866.1, read as the reverse complement.
CACAAAGAGCCAAAGCCAGGTGGAGACAACCTGGCAATACAGGTGAAACATCAGCTTTGCCTTAAATATACAGCCAAGACATCCAATAACTCCAGCCTGAGATGGTCATGTTGGAAGCCAAGCCTCGCTGGAGGCAGTGGTGGCCCCACTCTGAGCCAGCCCCAGCTTTACCCAACAGGGCATCTTCTCTTTTCCTCCATGCCACAGCTCCTTAGCAGTTTACAGGGATGGTTCCTCCCTTCCCCCATCCTTGTGGCCTTTTCTGCTCAGAAAAGCCCAGTCACTCAGGTAGCAACACCTTGTTTGTTTCTACAGCATACACAGACTTGGCCTCTGCTCCAGTTTGTAAGATGCTTGTAAGGTTTTTTTCTAAGGTAAAAAGTCTGGAGTTCACAGCATGGCCGTGCAAGCACCAAGGGACCAAGCCAACCCCAGGCTGGCAGGAGCTCTCCAGCTGAAGCTCTGCAAACCAACACATCAAGACAGCAGGAAGTCTTGGGAGGGTGGTAAAAATTAAATTTTTCCCAAGCAAAACATTTTTATTAATTTGATAACCACCAGCATTTTATTTTGACATTGCCTGAGATTCCAGTCTGTATAATGGGAAATGGCAGCTTTCTGCTAAAAGCTGAGCTTTTTTTTTTTTCTTTTCTTTTTAAACAACAACATTCAAAATAGCTTCGAAGCGTTTGCCCTGTTTCTGATGGGGAGTTTCACCTCCAAGCAGCATACACTGGTATGTGTGCTAAAAAATATTTCCATATGCTAAAGGAATGCAAATGGTTGCCAAAGAAAGTGGCTGTTACAGCAGCAGGCTGGGGCTGTTTTTAAAGGAAAAACTGCTGCAGAAAGGAGGTATCCACAGAGGTGCACTAAAGCAACACTAACTGCAGTGACCTTGAGATGACCTAGACCTCCTCATATTACAAAAATGAAAAGGGAGTTAGAAAACCTGAGGCCAATTAGGCACTTTTCTTTTTTTCTTTTCTTTTTTTTTTTTTTTCCTGGAGACATGATGAAATTTCCTGAAACAAAAACTTTAGCAAATTCTATAAAATACTTCTAGCTTTGGTGGAAAAATAAATTATTGCCTTTTTATCTGCTCATTCCTGAGGCACAGAACTGGCCCACTTCTGTTTGTGCAGATGGATTGGAGGGAAAACACCCAAAGAAGGGCCAAGTGGTGAGATTCTTGGCACGAGCAATTAAGTGTGAAGTTATTCTCAAGGCTGCCTATTTGTTATTGCAGCAGGAATCATTAAGATTATATGGAAAGATATTGTCTGGGAAAAAGTGTGAAATGAGGATTATGTGTCCTGAAATGCGATTAGCGAGCAAAGCATCGTCTGTCCTCCACAGGCTGGCTCTGCACCGGCACTACGGAGGTGGCTGCGCTCGGGTGGCTCCCAGGACACTTGGCTTTTAGCATGAACTTCATTTCTGAAGCACATCCATCCACCAGGCATGGAGGCAGTAGCCATCACTGAAGAGAAGATGGTCTCTTCACTGCCCTCCAGTGCTTCATGTTCATGTCTCTCCATCTCAATGGATGTCCATAGCAGCGTGCGGGTGGGTTCAGGGTGCTGTGGAGCATCACTCCCATCATGGGCATAAGATGATCCCAGAGGAGGGTTTGGTGTTCAGTAGATTCCTATCATCACAGCCATGCAGAGGTGGGTGTGATGGCTCAGCCTCCTGTTGAGCACATCCCACATTGGCTCTTTCAGGAGAGGCACAACTTTGCCTGGGCTGCATAGGCTGCTGCCCATGGTGTCCAGACATACTGGGCACCAGCCATGTGGTGGGAGGAGACCTACCTTCTGGCAGAGCTGTACTCTTGGCTCACAGCTGAAGACAGCTGATCCATGTAGGACTTACCTCCTCTCTGAGAAGTCAGCCATGGGACATAGACCAGAGTGTGGCCCCTCTCCTGTCCTGTGCCTAGGTGGGTTCCACAGCCAAAAAGCATCAGGTCCTAGAGCCAAAGTGGTATGTCATAGGATGACTGAATAGACCTTCCCTCTCTGCTGCTGTCCTTCCACCAAATTCTGCTGACTTCCATTTCCCCGGTGAGATGTGAGCGGATGGTGAGGGCCAGTTCAGCTCCACACAGAGCCCAGGGACAGCGATCTCAACTCTACACCATCACATCTGTCACCAGTGCCATCATTCCAGGAGGCAGCAGCTTTCTCCACCTTTCCCTTGTTAAGCACAACAGCTCCCTTCTCTCTGAAGGGAAAACAGATCTCAACAGCAGGGTGTGAGTCTTTCACCTTGCTGCCAATGCAGCTACAGCTGAGGCCAGTGCTCGGCCTGAGGTTCCCAGTGCTGGACAAGCTCCATGAAGGCTGTAGCCCCATGTCACACAGCTGGTCTCCACAGCCTGGATGGGCACAGCCACCACAGCCCCGGGAGAGTCAGCAATGGACTTTGGACCTTCAGGCCCTGCTGTTGTACATCCATCCCTGTCTTGGATGTCCTTGAAGCTGACTGGGTGTCCCACTTGTTAGATTTAGCTCACAAGACAAAGGGCTGCCCACCCTGCCAGCCAATGTGTCTGTCCATTGCTGCCCTCATCCAGGAGATGCTGAGCAAGACTCACATTAGTTTCTCTAAGAAATGAGTGCACCAGGACAGAGGAGGCACCTCCGCAAAGCAAGCTTTCCCTGCCACCATCGCTTGTGGCAGCCCACGGGGCTGTTCTGCCCACCCCATTGCTCCCTCCACACCCCTTTTGTCCACAGGCCAGGAGCGGGGCTGCAAAGAAGGGTGGGTACCATGCCAAGGAGCAGCAGGGTGGTGATTAGGGAGCATGAAGGGTCAGTCCTCAGCCAGACCACAGACCAAAGCCTACCCGCCCATCTACACCTGAGCCTCTCTAAACCAGAGGGTCCATGCTCAAAAACAGTGAGCCCTTTGCTCTCCCACCCGAGGGGTAGCAGAGGTTTGAGACAACACCTCCCCGTTCCGGGTTTACAGTGCCTGTCAGACAGCAGGAAAGACGATACAGGGAGCGAGGGTGGTCGGGCTCCAAACCTTTCCAGATGCAGCCGTAACCAAACACCGTTCTCAGGCGCTGCCGGCACTCAGGGCAGGCAGCCGAGCAGCGTTAGGTCATTGTCAAAGAGAAGACAAGGAGTGGGTGTTTTAATGCCTGATGGGATAATCCAACTATGCTGTGCAGAGCTCTATAAACCACATTGAAAATTCTGAGATCTCTTGATTCAGTTGCAATTTTTACTTAAAATGATATTTAGAGTATTAAAAAATATCAAAATGGTAAAATCAAAGGAGAATATTCTAAGGCTAAAAAAAATGCTATTTGGGCAAGTGCTAACAGCCTTTAGTGGGCACACACCACATTTACTGACAGAGGGAACACACGGAACCTGAGTGAGCTCAAACAATTTCATCAGAAGAGGTCTAGATTCATCCTGCTACAGCACCTAGTCAGCTCCAATGAGGTCTTCAAAAGGGATGTTAGCTATAGATACAGGTAACTGCTGCTGATTTTTTTTCATCTTATGTCATGAATCCCATCTTCTTGTCCTTAAAAACCTTTGTTGGAGAATAAAAAGCCTTTCTGTGGAAGCCACACAGCCCCACCGTGAAGCCTCTGCCTCCCCTAGCTGTCTTTTCCTGGTGTGCAAGTGATCAACTTGCACCCTGTTTCAGTACCACGCAGCACAGCACAGCCGCTTTGAAAGCATCCAGGCAAAAGCTGGAGCTCGGGAAAGCCACCAAACGCTGCAACCCATCCCAGTGCAGAGGCTGCAGGAACAGGGGGTGCCACGCAGCGCCGGGGGGGTCTAAAGCCTGCGGGTGCCGCAGTGCGCGGGGTTCGCTCGGCCGCCTGCACCTGGATCACGGGAAAAACCCCCGAAGCCTCGGCAGGGCAAAAAGGCAGTTTCAGCGTCCCCGGGGGTGGGTTTAAAGTGCAGCGAGGATCACAGCCCCTTCCGACGATGCCCGAAGGGGTGCGGCTTTGCTGCCGGTACATAGTGCTTTTTCCCTCTGCCTACTCCGCTCCAGGGAGCTCCTCCTGGCTTGGCACTTCTAGGAGCTGCACCGTTGGGGTGAGGTGGAGAAGGGAATCTTTCCTGAATTTTCTTTTTGCATTATTCCTGTGCTTTAGGAGAATGTTGTTGCTGGTGTTCCCAGTGGCACTCAGGAAGGATGAAGCAATACCCACGAACCCCTTCTGGTCCTGGGCACCCCCCAGGCTCTTGGTGCAGTGCAGGGGAGGGTCTGTGCCCAGCACGGATGTGCTCTACCCATGCACGGTGTCCTCGGTGCTGTGGTGTTGAATTCAGGCTGGAAGATTTTGGCTGTCAGGAATCCATGGTGCAGACTGTCACACACCTTGAGACAAGGAGTAAGGCCTCGATCTGATCCCATGGGATATCGTGGTCACTCCTGTAACAGTACAGATGCTGAGGTGGTGGATCTGGACTCAGTCTTTTGGCAAAGTACTGATAGCTCAGCCCAGTGACTGGCTTTCCACACTAAGCAGGTGGCTCCCATGGGAAACTCAGCCCCTCTCAGGACCAGGCTGAAAGGTGCAGCAAGAATTGCAGGAAGATTCTGGCTCCACCTTACCTGGGTTTTCCTTCCATCTGAAAGATTCAAGTTCTAAAATCTCTCTACAGCTTTTGTTTGATTGCTTTTTTCTTTGTTTGAGTGAAGCTTTTTTTTGTTTTGGTTGGTTGGATTTCATTTGTTTTGTCTTTACAAAACACACAAGGTTTTCACCAATCATATTACAGAAACATATTTCCCATAAGTTAACTTCCATAGCAAGAGATTAACTTCAGTAAAGCCCTTAAAACATAATGAGAAAACAAAACAAACCAGAAGAGAATTTTGAATCCTTTGGTCCCTGTTACACACCTGCAGGGAACAAATGAGCACAGTGCACAGCAATAATTGGATGAACATCTTCCCACAGATGCAGCCTGTCTAGGTGACAGGCTCATCGTGCATCAGCTCTTACCCAGAGAAGGCAACAAACAGCCCAGAGGCAAAACCTTCCAAAGCTCCCAGTACAAGCCCCAGCGGCTGCTTGCTGGGGAGTATTTGATGAAGGGATTCCCTCTGAGAGAGCAACAAACCTCAGGGCTGTTCATGGCAGCTCACCTGGAGAAATCCGCATCACAAAGCTCACAGCCACAGGCACTCCTCAGACTGGTTTGTCCTGAAAAACCAAACCGTGAGCCTTCACAGCAGCCCCTCCCCCTCCTCTTGTGAGCACCAGCTCACCCATCTGAAAAACAAACAAGGCCACACTCCTGAAACCCTAAGGGACCCAATTGCTGGTGAAACCTTAAGAGCCTGACTTCCTCTGAAGTCTTAATCATGAACACACACATCCTTCAAAACCATTCCCATTTGCCAGATTTAACGGGCTAACTGGCACAATGTACTGCCCACCAGTTCCCAAATTTGAGCAGGCTGTACCAGGGCTGGGGAAAGCTGGCAGCCCTTTGACACCTGCAAAGCTTCTGTGGCTGTTTAAAAGAGCCTGCTGCTCAGAGCACCCTTGAGTCTGAGGAGGATCCATCAGACTGAGCACCAACCACCACTTGGGGAAATCCCAGGGCGCTTGGCTGAGCACTGTGCATGCCACAGCTCAGTCCCTGCTTTCCAGGGGTGCTTTAGAGAAGCTCTTGTAGCTAACAAGAAACCCAAGGATTCCCGTGGTCTCATCTCTCCAAGGCAGAGGTCTGGCTGTGGAAGAGGCACCTTGCAGTGGAGGCTCTGCTGGAGGAACGTGCCTGCTCAGGAGCAGCCTTTGCTACTGAGGTGGCTCCATGAGCACCCCGAGATCTCCTGCAGCCAGAAAGGCAGGCACTGCCTCTGCCCATTGTCTGCCTGGCTGGGGGCTAATCAAGCAAAGGCAAAGCCCCCAGTCCCCAGCTCACCCATCCCTCTGTCATGGAAGTGCCAGCCTGTCTTGGTGGAAGACTTACAGGAAAAAAACCCCAAGCTTTTCTTCTGAGCATGTTTGGATCGGAAATTAAAAAGTAAAACCTTCAAAGAGCTCCTTCAAAGGAAAAAAAAAAATATTTTTGACTGTGGAAAAAAAATAGTTAAGAGATACAAATGTATCTCACTTTATTTGCACTGGCCTGTGCCAAGGAAAAGATGAAGTGGTGATTTTTTAAATCATTCAGACAAGAAAAGCTGTTTCTGCTCCAGCCTGAACCCATCTCTAGATAAAAAAGGGGCCACCCAGCCAGGGGCTGCCCCACTGCCCAAGTGAGTGAGGCTGGGGCAGAGTCTCTGGCACAGGGCATCCCCAGATGACAGGGAAGCTGCTCCAGCACCGACACATCTCACGGGAGCCTGCTGGGGCCCAGCCACCTCAGCAGATACATAAACACCCAGCAGCACCGTTTGGCAGCGTGTTCTCCATGGCCAGAGGGGAAACATCGCACCGGAGTGGATGCTCAGCCCCACCCCTCATCTCCTCCTGTTGGCACTGCTGTTCACCGAGCCTTTCCAGCCAGTACCCAGACTAAGCTGCCAAAAATATACACCCCCTGTGCTTCTCCAGAAGGGAAAGTTGCTGTTTCCAATCCTCCTGGAGGCTTTTGACTCATGCAAACAGCAGCTCCACATTGCAACTGAGAAGCTCCCAGGGGAGCAGCAGCTGCCTCCAGCAGGCAGGGACATAGGCAGGGCTGGCAGCACCCACTCCTTGGGCTGGGGGAGCTGGTAGGTGCCAAGTGCAGCGAGGGCCCAGGAGAGGTTCACCTCTGTGCACTGCAGAACGTTTGCACTACCCTGACAAGATCTGCTGAAGCTTTTGGCCCAGGAAGATTTTGCAATGGTCCCTACACACTTTGCTGTAAAGCTTTGGGAAGGAAGGCCAACAAATCCTTCCAGTTGCTTCCTTAATTCCACCCATGAGATGACAGACACTTCAGAAAGTTGGGCAAGTGCTCCCAGAGTCACCTTGCTGCTGACAACTGATGTTAGAAGTGGCATTTGCAGAGCTGCCACTCAGTGCCTGGACAAGGCAAAAAAAGCCACAGCAACAGCACTGAGGCAGCACAGAGTAAACCATCTCCGGAAGGGAATAAAGACACCACCTGGACACTGGGCTGAGCTCACAGAGAGTCCAGACACCTACCCTGGCTGAAAGCACACCACAGCTCCAGGCAGTACCTGGGGCAGGGGGAGCAGAGCTTGGCAGTTAACCCTGGGGAAACCAAGCCATGACAAGTATTGCTGTAACAATGCCCTTTAGGGAACTACTTAATTAGCAAAACTGTTATGGCTTATGATAGTCCTTCCTCTACTCAGGACAAGGTTGTACCTTGGACCTTACCTCTTGTAAGGGGGCAGCTTAAGGAGCCGTCCATGCATCCATAGCCAGGAAGATCTGTTCCAGCAATGCGTGTTATTTATCCTCCAGCTTATTAAAGGAATGGGAAAGGCATTGTAAGAGGCTTTTTATCTTCATACCAGATCAAGCGCCTGATTAAAAGCTCCCATTTCCAGCCTAGAGAAATGGATTGCTGTCTGGCCAGCATGAACTGCAGGATCATGCTGGGCAACCTGCACAGCCCAGCCAGGCAAGAGCAAACACCTGAATCCCTCTTTGCTTGTAACTGCCACCCAGTCTGGTCCCTTCCTGCAGGAGATCTGGCACAATCAGCCTCCCCAGAAAGCCATCCAGACCCACAGGACAGGCAAGTGAGGTGTTCCTCTACATCCAGGTGCTCCCTGACAGTTATCCTGCCTTTGTAGGGTTACCACCAGGCCCCCAACCACCCTGTTTCCCAGAGTGCCAGCAGTCCTGTTCTCATTCCCCACTCAGTCTTCTCCATCTCACAGCTGTTCAGAGGAAGGGGCTGGGGGAAGCAGCTTTTGCTCATGGTGAGCAGCAGAGATAAATGAGGAGCAGGCATCTGGGAAGAAAAAATACCCTGCAGCAGAGGGGAGGTTCAGCAAAGTCAAGCAAAATCCTGGGCCCAAAGTGCCCTGCTCTGCACCAAGGAGAAAGCTCTGGGCTGAACAGTTTGCAGAATCAGGCACAGCCATCTCCTGCTCAACTCATGAACATCCATCCCTGTTCTCCTGCCCACAGCCTACTTCAATCCCTCCTCCCACCCATCAGTTTGGCTGCTGAGCACTTACACCCAGCTAAGCTCATCAACATGGCTCCCACCTAAACAGCCAGCCTAGGCTAAGCCAGGTCTGATTCCAGAGCTGTTCTCCAGGCAGCAGGTTTGCTGTGAAGCAATTACCTCACAGTGCCGATACAGGGGAAAAGCCAGGAATGACCTCCCCGAGTGCACGGATGTGCAGCATCCACCACTTCCAGCAGCTGCCTCCACAGGGTGACACCCCATACAGGGAAGCCACATGCTGCTGTACCATGGTACAGCAACAAGCAGGGTAAACCCCAACCCACACACAGCTAATGGACAGGGGCTACCTCAGCTCCTGCAACCTGAGAATGTTCACAGCCTCTCCCTAACCAGGGCCAGACCATCCCTCAGGGTGTGTCACTGCAGCATGGTTTATCATGCACAGGGCAGCTCCCAAGCGTTGGTGAGAGGGAAGAGCCAAACGGGGCCCCAGACCACACCAGGATGGGTGGGAGCACCCACAGAGAGGGGCCTCCACAAATTCACCATGAAGCTCTCTGGTGGGAATTAACAAGAGGACTGTTAAATAAGCTACAACTGCAAAGAAAACACCCAACAAAACAACCCAAACCAAAGGCCACCCAGGTAAGATGGAATTTTACAGTCTGACCTCAAAGTTTATACTCCAGATTTTAGCAGATTTATCACAGAGCTTTCACAGCTTATTTGGGCAGCGATACTCAGCAAGACATTCATAACCCCTTCAAACTACTCAGTGAGCTCCTCTAGCAGAATCACAGGAGGTTTTGCTTGCTCTGCTCTCCCTGCAGTGCAGCTATGATCTGAGCAGCAGCAGCATCGCCTTGAAAACCATTACCCAGTGTCAGAGGGAGCCAACAATGAAAAGTAATCCCCATTCATGAGACATTCCGAGGACGGAATTTGCCAACACTTAGTGAGAACTTCGTTCATATTCATAGCACAGAGTTTATAGCACCTTTAAAATGCATTTCAGGTTAGAGCTTCCAACATACACCTCACTAAAATAATCCCACTTTCATGAGAATATTCCTGGTGAGCCCTGTGGCCAGCACACAAAGTTGGCTCAATCACCAGAGGCTGAAGGATGATAATAGCCCAACACTTCTGGACTTGATGATCTTAAAGGTCTCTTCCAGGCAAATCATTCTATGATTCATTCTGATTCCACCTCCCACTGCCCTTGTACCTGGACCTTGGCACACCAGCGACATCCTGGGCACACCTTCCCATGGCACTGGGCAGCAGCAGGGGGTCTGCATGAGCCACTGCTTCTGGTCTCGGCAACAAACTGGAGCAGTCCAACCATGCAGCAGTGACTTTGCCCAGCGTTGCAGAGCAAACTGAACCCACAAATAAAACCACTGACAGAAGACCAGGGGATGAAGAGCAGAGATGTAAACTTTGAGTCACTTACACTCACGAAGAGCTGCCCATTTGCCAGGCCACCATGAGAGTGGTTTGGACTAGAAGCACTTTGGGCTGGCAGCTGGGGACCTCACACTGGGTGCTGCTGAGTGACCAGGGAAGGGCACTCGCTGGGGTTGGCACCCTGGCACCAGCACCCAACACAGCCCCAAGGGAAGCACTTACCAGCACAAGCACCCAGTCAGTGCAACTGACCAGCACGAGACCCACCTGTGGGTAGATGATGTCACTTAGTCACTTATTTGACAAATTAAGTTCAAACTTTTTTTTTTTATTAAGCACATTCCACAGTACAAAGCTTTAGATCATGAACGGGATCTGTACAATTTAACAGTTTCAAGAAGCTGTTCATACACCAACTTTCCAAACAGATAATTGGCAAACATAATTACAAGTTAGAATTAGACTATCCCAGTGCTTCGAAACATTAATATCGCAGTAATGTACAGTTGCTCAATTATGGTTAGCAAAACAAGTCCAGAGTGCAGCCAGGATCACTACCATTAATCCCAGGAGTCAAGTCCCTTGGGTGCCAATCACAAAAGTCCACCGCTATGTTACACAAAGCACAACGAAGTTTCGACCGCGTGTTCAAACACCACCATCTCCCAAGGAAAAACATGAATTTCAATCTTACACATGCATTAAAGGAAAAAAAAAAAAAAAAAGAAAAAGGAAAAGGACTCCATTCTTCAGAAACAAATACCTTTTTTCTTCAGGGCTGCGACAGATTTTTCTTTTTAAACAGTCTGATATTAAAGCTATCGGATGGGAAGGGAAAGAAGTAGGACACTTTCACAAACTACTGGCGAGCTTCCCAAAAAGTGGCCTGAGGAATATGCTCAGGAGCATCTGTGATCTTCTGAACTTCAGCACATTCCGTCACCTCGACGAAATAAATATTGTTGTAGCAACAGGTAAATGGGAGTTTAAGTTACACACGGATCCCAACTCCTCTCTCAATGTGAAGGATGAAGGGGCAGCTGTGCCCAGGGCGGGCCGTGCTGCGCCAGTGCTCTTGCCGGGGCGTGAGGGGAGCCGAGGCTGCTCAGTGCAGCCATCCTGACAGAGCCACCCTCGGCAGCCGGACCTCCCGGCCTCTCCAATCGCAAAGGGATTGAAAAACACAGCCCCAGCAAAGTGCTGCCAGGGGACAAAAACCAGGAACACACGAAGGACCAAGGAATGACAGGACATTTCTGTGCCAGCACACCCCTTCCCAGGAGAACAGGCGGGTGTCCCGCTGAGCTCGGTTAGAGCGCTGTAAGAAGAGCCAGTGAAGGGTGTCCCCACACAGGGCCGAAGCAGACAGGATATTCAGGTTTGCATTTATCCACATCTTTATTCCAACATGGGAAAAATGCAGCAGCGTTTATATGACCACATAAATTAGAGGGGAGACTATGACAACATAAGAAGAAACTAGTGAGACTTCCTAAGCAGAGCATAAGGAAGAGCCGTGACCAGGGCACCACAACAAGTATGGGCAGAGGAACGGCAGGGCCTGCACCATGGGAACCCCAGCACTGACCTGCAGGGACCTCCCCTCCACTGTACACAAGTGTTACAAATCAAACATAAGTGATTTTAACTTTGGCCCATGGCATCTTCTCCACCGAGCGGCCAAACTAATGCTAAAGGAGATCCTGTGAGGACCTGGTGTTAAAGGAGAGACAGCTGGATATACTGCCACACAAAAATATAAGATACAGAACATAAATTAAACACTTTTTAATTTTTAAAAAGTTTAGAAATTACATTTTAAAATATGTAGTTCCCATTAAAAAAAAATAATCCTAATGGATACTAAAAACGTCCTTTTGCAGAGAAAAATGTCTCAGTAACTCACCCAAACCGCTACAGTGCCAGTTGGTAGAACGTCCTGCTGCCAAGTGCTACCACATTTTGGGTTAATGTGTAGTGTCAGGAGATCCTGACCCCAGCACCCGGAGGTTACACTGTTATGTACATTATATCTACATGCTTATACAGTATGGAAATGAGGCAAGCACACATGGAAAGGTTTTACTATACCAAACAGTAGGAAGCGTAGGATGGCTGTAGTACAGAGCACAGGTAAAAGGAATAAAAGACAGTGCTATACAACTAGTTTTGATAACCTAGCCTGAATTACAGGTAATTTTTAATTTAAAAGAAATTATTGGTGCAGAAAAAAGTAAACTGTAAATCCAAAAATATTACTGAGCAATTCAGAAATATTTCTAAGAGTCCAACGTACACTGCTATTGAACAAAACAGGCTCTGGAGCTGTCAGGAGAGTAAAGTCTAAAGGACAATGGTGACTTGGAAAGCAAAGCTCTGTACATTCTGGGTATGTGTTTGGCACCCAAATTTCATTGGAGAATGTTTGTTGTTTTTTTGTTTGTTTGTTTTCTTTAAAGTCAGACAAAAGTGCAAAGCAATATAAATTAGGCCAAGTCCTTTCTTGACTTCTGATTTCTGAAAAACAAGCCATCAGAGTTCAGTTTCTACGGACAATTTACATGTGAAGCTTTGGATTTCTCACTGCAGGGTAGGATAGGCTTCTGAAACTCATCTACTCCAAGTCAGTGAATTTGTATTAAATTCAAAGACGACCACTGAGAGCAGGAAAGATTAAGAAACTTAGATATAGAATTGTGCTGCTTTGCATCTACACAGCATCTAGAACCAATTCTGACTTTAGCTGTCAATCAACATCTTCAGGCATGTAGTAGCCAAAAATCCAGTAGTTCAAGACTGTGAAACCCTGAAAAAGACAAAAGAGAAGCTGAATCAACAGAAGATACAAATCGAAAAGCACTACATGGAGACATCCAAAGGAGGCTGGGCCCACACCATCTTTTGTACTCCCAGGCTGAAGCTGAAAGGGGCTAGAAGCTCTTGCTTCAAGGAGAGCTGCACCTAGACAGGACACACTTTTAATTGTAGAATGTGCTCTAAATCCAGCTGAAGAGCCAGACTCTCAACAGCACTAGTTGAGGATCTTGGGGGGTCTCCTAGAGCCTGGCAGTTTTCTCACATGGTGGAAGAATCAAAAAGCCTCTGGGGGACTATCAGGTGACCCACCAGCTAGTCTCACTCCATGTGAACAGTGACCTGCATATAAGGGTGAGAACATTTTCCTTTCCTCTCCTCACTGCAGAGGAGCAAGTTAAGCAAAGGATGCAAGTTCAGTTCCTTCAATACATTATTTTTAAGAACACAGACAAAAAAACTCAAGTAGCTTTATATTTTGGTTCCCTTTTCTGGCCACATGATTCCACTATTAGCTTAAGAGTGCAAATTCTTGTCGTAATTAAATCCAAACTTTGATATTTTTTTTTTACCTGCCACTTCCCAAAACCATTTTTATGGACTACAGAGAACTACCCTCTTTTGATACGAAATTCCCATGAAAGGTTAAAACATCCTTAGGCACTTCCCCTTGACTTCTCTCCCCCAGCCCAAGCCTAGTGCTTAATATAAGAATATTAGACTATCATATGGTAACAATTTTTATCATGTTACAATAAACAACAGGAATTCAACAGAAAGCAATAAAACCCTTGCAGCCAACTGCCAGGGCTGTCAAAAATGATCCTCTTGAAGAGGAATAACATTGCAAGCCTTGTAAAAATGTGGCCAGGGCTGCTTCGAAGTTCTGAAAAGTATAATGTTTGAAAGCATATAAAACTGCTTCATTGTATGTCATCATGAAATATTAGCCGCTTGACCAGAATTTTATGTAGATTTATGTCTTTTGGAGTCTGAAGTCAGACAAACCTGTCAGAAAGTGGCATCACAGCATCTCTCCTGTAGGGGAAATAATTATGAAGGGACTGTCAATTCCAACTCCTGGGACATGGTGGTCTGAGTGGTTTCAGTTGTGTGTCATGGGATGAGACACACACGAGCTGTGCAGAGCTGTCGAGTGGGCAGGATTTGAAGGGAAGAACACACTGCCAGAGGCATTTACTATTTCACTGACAAATCACAGGGTCTTGTGGGCCACATGTGGCAAGTGAGTAAAGTAACACACTAGCATATTGCTGGTTGAGTGCACAGATAGAAATTTTATTCAACTCCCAATGTCTTTTGTGCTTATCACACACTATGTATACCTTTCCCATGAATCAAAGCTAATAAAAGCAGCTTGTCTAATACAATTCTCCAACTTAAAAGATACAAACCACAAACTGCATTAAAAAAAAAAACAAACTACAACATTAAACAAAACAAACAAAAGAGACGTTGTCCTTCTCAAATTATAAGTTAACAGGAGAAAGCTTTGGTATATGAACTGGAAGATAGATGGAAACTGTTCCTAAAACTGTCATTATCTCATGCAGCCTATTCTATATGCCTGAAAAGGCAAGGGAAAAAATAATTATTCAGATAAGAGGGAAAAGTTTTCCATAGAGAGGGAAAACCATTCAACTTAAACAAGCCTTGGCGTTTCCACACCAGAACCAGGAGCACAGCAGCCAGTGGCATATGTGTCTGAAAAGGAACAGGACAAAGTCTTTGGGGACATTATCCCCAGTGACAGCATCAAGCTTTCCACAACAAGGATGTGAGTTTGTCATCCTGGATCAAACAGAAGAATCCTGAAGGGAAATTGGAGGTAAGCAGTGTGGGAGGACCTGGATCTCTGAAGAGTTTCAGGATTTATCTACCAGAAAGTTGTGTCTTTCAGTGACCCCCTAACCCTGCAGAAACACTATGTTTAGCAGTTCAGCCTTTTCAGATTATGTCTGTGAGCTTTTCTAAACTACCCTTGCCTTGCAGTGGTGTTTTCAGAATGTGGTTTTAAGGGAAAGTTCCATTAACTGCTGATTCTGCACACTACCTCATCATCATAGTGTAGGAGTCCTTCCTTAATTATGGGCTTAACTACATTAAGTAATTACAGGTTTGGAAGAAAGGCACTCAGTCCAGCAAAGGCCAGCTTTTTGTTTGGACCCTTTGTGAAGTGTAATGAGCCAACAGCTCCAGGTGTCACACCCAGAGAGGGAGTTATCTTGGCTTTTTTAAAAATGAATTGAAATTTGGTTAGCAGGAAAGGCAGCCAACACTTTCCTGAGGAATGCTTACAGGTGAAAGAAAACTAATTTTTAAGAACCAGAATCTTAAAGAAGCCAATTGTGTCCTCAGAAGGGAAGGTATTTCCTGGCCAAGAGCAGAGATCCTACAGAAGGAGTGGAAAAACCCGAGGAACTCATTCCCAGAGCAGGGATAAACATATACAGACAGATAATGAAAATCCACACTTACAGGGAGACAGGGAAAGCTTTCCCCACAATGTTTAAGCAAACTATTAATTATCTACTTCAAATAAAATCAATCCTTCCTGTTGGGGCCATGTTCCTCCAGCCCCTCGCTGCGGCGTCTCCGCTCCCTCAGCAGCATTCCCCAGGCTGGCCACAGGGAATGTGGTAGCACAATCCTCTGCTCCTGTCCCAGCACTCACAGCTGGCTATGGTTTCAAGTGAAGTTGCTGGCTGTGATACAGATGACAGGAGGAAAAGGATCCACTGTCCTAACAGATCTACAGCAGAGCTTTTACCCACCCAAACTGCTCTTTCCTGATGAGCATTTGAAGATCCTACTGACACTCAGCTCACTAGAGATGTGTTTCAACATTCATTACAAAGCCTCACACAACGAGCATGCAGGCAGAACACTGGGTATCTGGAATACCTGTGCAACATGAATCTCCTCAGTTTCCACAGATGTCATGAGTGCTTACCTAACTCTCCATAAATTACCTGGCATACCCAGTTATAAACAGGGGGGATTACCAAAGGGGGTGAGACAACATGACGAGTTTTATAAGCTGCAACATGACCATACAAAGACTAGAGAGTGAAAGAAGAGGTTTTAACTTCTTAAGGAAGCTTGTTTTGACTAAGCTGACCTACAGACAGAGGATTAATTTCAGATTTTATAAATCCAATAAAAGAGGGAGACTTACCTTCTGAGGGCAGTAAAGTGCAGACTGTTATCTGGAGATGTAAGTGTATGTTCTAGATGGAGAGCGGGTCTCATTCTGGGCACTGGGTGGCACATTTAAAAAATCCCAAATCAGAATAGTATCATCATGGGAACTACTAATGATCTGAAATTCATCAAACTGCAGTCTAAAGACACGTCCTGAATGTTCCTGTGAGCAATAAGACATCAATTAGCAAGGCAAAGAAAGGATAACATTTCACTGTATTCACACAAGTACATGGGCACAGAACAGTGTATTCAAACTTGGGTGTGCTGGTTAAGAAATCCTTAGTTATAATTAGTCAAGTTTAAGAAAAGCTGATTTTCTATATAAGCTTTTTTCATCTACACAAGCAGCTTCCAAATCCAGTGCTTGGAAACACTGGAGGGGCCAGCCTGAGCTGATTACAGATAAAAGCATAGAATCATAGAATCATCTGGTTGGAAGAGACCTTTAAGATCATCAAGTCCAGCCACTAACCCTGCACTGCCAGGGTCCCTAAACCACGTCCCCCAGCACCACGTCTACACGGTTTTTAAACACTTCCAGGGATGGGGACTCAACCACCTCCCTGGGCAGCCCATTCCAATGCCTAACCAC
>JAOEGS010023865.1:1517-21222 GCA_025447755.1 Corythornis vintsioides | reverse complement strand
TTTAACACCAGTGTGGGAGAAACAGCAGCAAGCTTTGGAAGGGGGGGGGTGGGAAGTGAACAGCTTG
The DNA here is from genome assembly GCA_025447755.1 of Corythornis vintsioides. Lineage (NCBI taxonomy): Eukaryota > Metazoa > Chordata > Aves > Coraciiformes > Alcedinidae > Corythornis > Corythornis vintsioides. The sequence continues at coordinate 21,155 of JAOEGS010023865.1, read as the reverse complement.
GAAAGTGTAATTTGATTAGAGATGGCCAACGTGGGTTTTTGATCTGGGGTTTAACTAACTTAGGATTCTTCCCAGGTATTGCTGCCCTGGGAGGCAGTGGATCTTGATTGGGAGCCACAGATCTGAAGTGGCAAACTGGGAGGCAGCTCCAGAGCTCCTGGTAGTTTCACTGAGCTCTGCTGCTGAACCCACTTGAAATGGGTCTCAGTGAGGGGAAAGATGAATCCTCCAAGCCAGATTTTGTGGGAAGAAGCAGAATCAAGTGTGTTTTTACCTTGGATTTTTTTACTGCAAGCAGAGGATGTGCTGAGCAAGGAGGGAGCAGTGTTACCTACACCCTCTGGAAGGGCCTGAGCCTGTTTGAAGCCATCAGTGGAACATGCAGTTTGGATGCAAACAACTGGCAAGTGCTGAGGCTGGGGGGCAATGCACCAAAAGTGAGAGTGCAGGTGAAATGGATGCAGCATACTGATCAGGGAGGGGATTTAGGGGCTGTGGTAGAACACTTCTTCCAGCCAGCGTGCCATCAGAGGGAAAAAAAGTAGCATAAAAGATGAGGAGGAGGAGGGAAAACACCAATTAATGGATGAGCATTTCATTGTTCCTTTCTTTTTCTTTGCTGCCTGCTTCCTCCCAGGGAGCAAAGTGTTTGCTCAGGCTGGGGAGCTGCAGTTTCCTTGGCTTCTCCTGGAACTGGTGACCCAGGACAGGTGAAATTATTGCCCCTCAGGAAAACAGAGCCTTGCAGGGACAAAGGGAAGGGTTCAGGGGCCTGAAATGGTGGAGGAAAGTGGAACTGAACCTCTGAGGGTCAGGGCTCAGGTGGCAGTGGCTGGCACAGCCCCGTGCCACGGGGACACCTTGGTGGGCAAAGATCTCCCACTGCTCTGAAGTGGGTTGTGGCCACTCCTGGGTCTGCTCACCAGTAATTAACACCCTGTTAATGTCTCTGCAATTGCAGGTTTCCCCCTGGAGTGGCACTGGCTGTGTTCCCTGAAAGGCCTGAGAGCTCCCTGCCTACTGTGGGCATCCCTCCTGGGATGGCACCAGGGCCTGAGGAGACTCACAGGACTCATCCCACTTCACAAGGCTATTCCAAGGTAAAGCTCTTTGACATTTCAAGTGCTGGAAGATGAATCCTCATTCCTGGAAACAAAAAAGCTCAGTGGAAAATGGAGGGAAAGCTGGAGAAGTGCAATCACTGTGGACTTGGTGGCTTCTGTGGGTCAAGGCAGTTAACCTTGTTTTGTTTCTTTATGCTGTTCACAAGGAATAATAAGTAGTCATTTCTTGATTTCTTTTATTTTATGTGAACAAAAATACCTCGTGGTGCTCCAGTCACAGATGCCACCTTAGGTGTGGATCTACTAACAAGGTTCCCAACAAATGGGAAATGGAATGAAGCCTCGTGCACACCAAGGGATTTTTCCTCCCCAGCAGCTCAGCCTGCCCTTAAATACCTCCCAATTTTCACTGCTGCTTTTGTTTCAGGAGTTTGGATTTTAATATTTGAAATGTGCTTTGTTATTTTGAATGTAAGTTTGCCTGGGTAGGTTCTAGTGTGAGATTTCTGCCTGGGCATGTGCTGCTCTCCTCCAGGTGAGGTCTCTGCAGGGGCAGGATTTAGCAGATTCCTACAGCAAGGATCTAAATCACAGGATCAAGGATCTAAGATCAAGGATCTGTGATCTAACCAGATGGGACAGTGGGAAGCACAGAGCAGGGAGTGTTATTAACCTGTCACATGCAACAGGTCTCTTGGCAGAGGCCAGCAGCCAGCCTTGGTCCCAGCCTGACAGTCACTCTGCTCCCTTCACTGCATCCAAACTATCTTTGTGATGCAGATACCCACTCAGAGAGGGAACCATTGGAATATTGGAACCAGAATGCCCACATTCCATCCTCTGACTGCTTCTTGAGCTCAGTTGTAAACTGGACCAGTGTTTGCCTTCTGGTTTTTGTGATTACAAACCCCTTAGTGCAGTGGAGTCCCTGCCTGGCTTCCCTGGGAGCTGCTTCAGCACAGAGAATGACTTCCCTGAATTGCCCTGTTCTGGGAGGAGGTGGTTGGGAAATGCTCAGAGACTGGGTGCTTCTGTTATGGAAAACCCAGCAATGTTCCCTCATGATATTTCAATAGCTTAGGATCGTTGTGGATGAAAGTGAAACAAGATATAAGGCTGCAATGACATGCATAAATACATAATTAAGTATATTTCCTTTCCATATGGAGAGGATTAGCTTCCTTGCCTCAGCAGGGAGCTGCTTTATTTGGTGTCTGCTTTGGTGTCCCTTTCTTTCTGACAGCTAACAGAGGTGCACTGCAAGGGAATTGCACTCACTGCCTAATGAATGTTGGAATAAGGACTTGGAGGGCATGTGGCAAAGAAGTGATTACCTCAGAAAACAGAAGTTTAGGGACCTTAAGGGCTGTTCTATTATCCTGACTTCTCTTTTTGACCTTAAGTGGGCCCTATGGGATGATACTGCCCACCTTCCCCAGACTTATTGCTTAGTCATAAATGGAGGGAGAGGGAGAGGTGCCTGGTAAATGCTGAAGTGTCAGCAAAAGCTCCTTAACTCAGGTTTCATAACTCAAGAAATATTTTATCACCCCTGTGAGCCAAACCTCTGAAAAATCAATAGAACTGGAGAGTTGCTTGTATTGATCTGCAGGGCTGAGCCCTATTGAAATATTCATGGCAGTGTGTGTGTGTGTTTGTGGGTTGGGGACTGAGGTGCAGGCAGCTTTCAGAGCCTGAAACATTCTCATTTTTCATTTAAACTAGATTAAGACCATTAAGTGACCTGCAAAAGCATATAGTTAAAGGGAAATTAATTTGTTTGTCTTCCACCAAGGCTTCTGACAGTTAGAGGGAAATGCATTCTCATTATGATGATTTTCCTGAAATGACAAACTGTTGGGAGGAAGAAGTCAGGGAGATCTGATAAAATTAGCACCACGTTCTCTTGGGGATCCCTGGGCTTGCTTTGTTTGCAAAGCCAATTTGGACACTGTGGCTTTGATCTTCACTTTCAGTATTTGAGCAGGCATGTTTAGTATCACTCATTTCACAGGAGATTTGGGATTCAAGTTTCTTCAACAATCTCCAAAGCAGCACATTAGAAGGGGAATTGTCTGCCAGGCCTCTCAGAATCTCAATACCCTTGGTACTCATTTGATGTGATGCATTTCAGCAGATGTCTCTACCTGAACCATGCTCTATGCCCAAGAGCTTTCTGCTCCTGTAGGGTATTCCCCTTGGCTGTTCCTCCCACCTTCCTCCCCTCCTGTTTTCTTCCCAGGGAATGAAAAGCATCCCTGATTTCAACCTGCATCTAGGTGTGACCCAGCACAGCTCTTTGGCAGGGTTCATGCAAAGAGTGAAGAAAACCTCTGCTGATAATGCTTCAGAAATAGTCTAAGGAACTCCTGGATGTCTGAAAAGATGGAAAGGGTGAGTGTTGGGAGGAAGGAACTCCTGGATGTCTGAAAAGATGGAAAGGGTGGGTGTTGGGAGGATGGAGCTCAGGAATGTCCAGTGACAGGCCAAGGGGCAGTGAGTACACAGGAGATTTTAGCCTTTCCAGCCCCCCCTGGATCTGTTCCTGTGTGGGCTGCCCTGGGTGCCCCTACTCTGCCAGGGGGTTGGATTTGATCTCCAGAGCTCCCACCCAACACCTAAGGTTCTGTGATTCTGTGAAACAACCTCATTAATATTCACCCCCACTCTAAGACCTTCCTTTTCACTCCTTTCCTCCCTTTGCCACTTCCAGGGGACACACTCAGGTCTGGGGGTCCCCCAGACTTCTTCAGCCTCTGGGCAAATCACTTAGGGCTGTGATTCTTGGAGCCATTTGGGTGTTGATTGATTTTTTTTTTCCTGGGCATCTTAGTGCATCAGAGCCCCTTTGGAGAACCACAGCAAGGGGCTGCTGCAGCCCTGCCCTGCCTGGTGACACAGTCACTGAGATCCAGGAGACATTCAGTCACTTGGGTGACCTAAAGTCCTTAGGCAGATCCATAATGATGGGAAAGGCTGAGTGGAGAAAGGAAAAATAGAGAAAAACAAAGGGAAAAAATATTCTTTAAAATAAAAAATATATATATATATTGGCCATACAGGCTGCCAGGGGGGCTGAAAACACTGCTGTGGGATTGGGCACCTCCATAATCTCTCTGACAAGACACCCAGGAGATGGTTTGTGTGCTGTGGTTATGAGGTCCAGATCTAACCAAAAGAGGGGAAAAAAAACCTGTTGGAGCTGATTCCTTAACTCTCCTTGTGTAAATTCACCCACGGTTAAAAATAGTTCCAAGAAATAAAAAGAGGCACCCTGGAGAGGAATTACTTCCATCAGTGGCTCAAACTAAGCAGAAAAGCAGGCTCTGTGCATCAGAGAGCTGCTGCTGAAGGCAGAGCTCATTCCCTCAGTCCATGGAGCTGCCTGGCCCCAGGGGAAGCTGCCTGGTGTTGGTTTAGAATCTGTGTTACCAGCTTTTGCTTCCCACACCCTCTTGAAAAATTAACAGCTACCAAAAAGACACAAAAGAGTCAGGAATCTTGCTGCTGAAAGGACCTTCCCAGGACAGGGACCCTCAGAACTCAACAGCCAAGCAGCTCAGAGGCTGCAGCTGCAGAACCTGGTGGTGGTTGCAGATCCCAAGGTGAGTTGTGTGCAGGTGCCAGTGGCTGTTGGAATCACCTTCCAGGAGCCTGTGGTGGTCTGGGGGGTGTCAGGGTGCCCAGAGGGGGGGTTCATCCAGCCTGGGAGGGCAGCATTTTGTTGCCTCAACCTCCTTTTTCTCCATGTCACTGATCTGAAGCTTTCCTGCAGAAAATAAAATGAGGGAAAAAAAAACCACCCCAAACCCCACACTTGCCATTCCTTATTTATTTGCATTCCTCAATGGCAAAGTAAACTGACTGTTTAAGCAACTGACATCAAAGATTTGATTTCTCTGAAGCTAAAAAGCCCTATTAATCAGGATTTTAAAGTGCTCTTTAATTACCCTGTAATCAAATGACACGCTCAGAGAGGGAGGGGAAAAAAAAAACTCCACTGTACACTTGTAGAGTTCCTCATGCCTGTGTGTGCTTCACATCTCCCTGGAAAGCCTTGCTGATCCCTCTTGCTTCTGCTTCATTCTGTTCCACCACAGGCATTGGTCATCCTTCAGCTGCCTTAACCCTCCACCCTGCAACCTGGAAGGAGAGAAGAAATCCTGTTGGGAGAAACCCTGGCTTTCTAAGCTGCCTTCTGGAGTGATGGAAACTTCATAATGATGGAAACTTCATCTCTTGAGAGCACCAGGAGGCTGTGGAGTGCAGAGCTTCTCCAGGGCTTGGTGGTGGTGCCTACACCCTTTGCTCAGCTGCTCAGTCTTCAGGATCCAGGGCTCCTTCCCAAGCTGGGAATCTGAGTTGATGCTGCAGGACTGTGAGTGTGGTGTGTCCTGGGAGGACACTGAATCCCTCTCTGGATTGATGGAGAGCCAGTAGATGGTGCTCAAGGTAACACAGAACATGCCTGGTCTTGTGGGATCTGCAGAGCTCCTTCCAGGCTTCACTCCTTCCATTCCCCCTGGAAAATGGCTCCTTGATGGCAGTGCTGCAGCAGGAGAGAAGCAGAGGCAGAAGGGGCTTTGGGGAGCACTTGAGGGGCTGTGAGCTGTCAAAACAAAAGAGCTGTAAGGACAGAAAAGGGAAAGAAACCTCTCAGTTTTGTCAAGCAAGGAAAAATAAAGGCAGGGGGAACACCCAGCTCCTCCTTTTCCATCAGGAGATGGGTGCTGGGGTGGCAGAGAAAAGCTTGGAACTAGGAAGCAAATCCAAAGGACAACAAACTCAGAGGCCTCAGCAGAAAAAAAAACCCAAAGTCCCACAGTGTTGAATTAGAAATTTCCAGGTCCTTGAAACCCTCTGCAAATTGCCATCCTTGAGACATCACTCATAAAACTGGGAACATCCATCTCCAGCACACAGATGTGAGCCCTGAGCAGTGTGAGTGACTCCTCCTCTTCCTGGAAGGAGAAGCTCCTGGTGGCTGGAGGAGGAGGATGCCACAGTCCCATCACCTGCAGGCAGCTGGGCTGGGAGGGTTTGGCTTTGAATTTGCTGCTGTTGGGAAGCTCAGCCAAGTGGGGAACGTTCTGAGTTGCTCTGTTTTCAAACCCAGACAGTTGTTAATGAAACAGTTGCTGGTTTGTTGACAGAACATTAATTACTTGATCTTAGGACTTGGTAATTGCACGGGCCCCCTCTGTATACATCACTAATTACATTAGCAATTATATGGCATTTTAAAGACAAAGAAATGACTGCAGCAATTGCAGTGGCAGAGGGACCCTGCTGCTAAATTTCAATCAAGTTGCTGCAATCTCAGTGAAGTGTTGAGGGAAGTTCCTTCTCCATCTGAACCCTCTGATCTGGTCACCACCACAGCCACGGGCACCAGGCAGCCCTGAGAAGGTGGCAGAGCCTTGAACCCCCTCATCAGGGTTAGTCACCTTCTCAAAAGGGATCTGGAGCATCCTCAAAAGCCACTTTGCTGCTGGAAATTGCTTCAGCTCTAGTCAGCCTGGAAAGAATTGAGTCAGATCTTAAAAATCCATTGACATGATGAAAAAGAATCTCAGTTGTAAATTCACTTGTCAATGCCTTTCTGAGAAGCAGCACTAAGGAGCCTCCTTGGCAAAGGGATGGACCAGAGAGTTATTTAAGAAGCTAAAAGACCAAAACTGGAGGAACTACAACTAGAGTAGGATTGTTGCAGCACCTTTGTCACAATTTTTTTTGCCCAGAGACCCCTTTATTCTGCCAAAGAGCTGGAAACCCCCTGGATTTCAAGAAGCAGCCCCCCTTACCTGTGCAGTAATGAGCAGGAGGCTGTACTGCAGCTCCTGCTTCTTCCCTGACCCCCACCATGGCATAGAATCATGGAGTCATTCTGCTTGGAATGGAGCTCTGGGATCATCCAGCCCACCCTCCATCCCAGCATCTCCCTCTCCACCAGCCACAGCCTCCAGTGCCACAGCTACTGGTTTTCAACCCCTCCAGGGCTGGTGATTCCACCCCCTCCCTGGGCAGCCTGTGCCAGGGCCTCCCCACTCTCTCAGGGAAGATTTTATTCCTAATATCCAATCTGAACCTCCCCTGCTGCAGCTTGAGGCCATTGCCATTTGTTCTGTCATCAGGAATCTGGGAGAAGAGCCCAAGCCCAGGCTGGCTGCACCCTGTTGGGTAGTTGTAGACCAGTTAACTTAGGAAGGGATTGTCATTTGGGTCAAGAGGTGCCTCCATTACTTCTCTATCCCCTGCCATCCATGATGGGTTTGGGTTTGGAAGCCCTCACACCACTGTCATGTCAGGGATGGTGTTTGGTGCTGTGCTAGGGTGAACATAAAACAAATCCAGTGGTTGGGTTGAACTGGTTGGGTTTTTTTCCCCATTTATTTTGTAGCTTTGCTTCTGGTTTGCAGGCCAGAGTGGGAAGTGATGGATAGATGGCATAAACTGGTACCTCCACTGACTGAACTTAGGCCAGCTGAGGATCTGGCCTCTGTCCTGTCTTGTCAGGAGCTTAGAAACAGGCTGAGATGGTTTTATTGCCAGGGGAGAGGCTCCTGTGCTGCTGCTGCTGCTGCTGCTGCTGCTCCTCCTTCCCTCTGTGCCCTTCCTTCTGACCAGTTCTACCAGCATCCCATTCACCAGAGACCACCCAGGATGGAGCAAGGTGGGAACTGTGCTGGGATGGCAGCTCACACACACACACAGGCACTACCTGGGACTCCACCCTGGGCAGCAACAGCCTTTCCATGCACTCTGGAGACAGGATAGTGAGCTGGGGTGGGATTCCCTGAGGAGACACTGGCAGAGAGCCCCTGGCAGGAGAAGGAGCTCCCTGGGCAGCTGTTGTCTCTGAGGCAGCAGGAGGGCTGATCTCTGCTCTCTCTCCCCACCTCCCCTCTGTGGAGCTTCCCCCACCCTCCTTGTGCTCCCTCCAGGGGATGGGACCTTGGTGCCCTGCATTTTGGTGTTGGGTTTCCAGCTCCCCCTGCCCTACCCCCTGTTTGCTCTTGGCTTGGCTGCTCTGTCTGCACCCTGTGCTGTGGCCACCAGCTGCCTGTTCCATCCAGTGCTGCCAGGGGAGTTAATGAGACATCCCCACCCAGATAACCTGGTGTGATTAAAGCTTCAGCTCTTGGCACCCCAGCAGCTGCCTGTTGTCACTGAGAGAAATATTTTAACTGCTCTGGCAATTCCCTGGCTGCCCCCTGCAAGTGGCTGTTGTTTCACCCTTTATTCAGGTGGCATTCAAGTTCTTCCAGCCCTCTAAAAAAGACCTGTAAGGAGGGGGAAAAAAAAGGTGAGTGGGAGAAAATCTGCTTTTTTAGGAGGCTGCTCTTAACCAGATGGCAGCAGGGCCACGTTCCTCTCACCCTCCCTGCCCTGGCTGGAGACTGGCTGGAGGGGGTCTGTTCATCACTCCCATGGGGAGGAAAGTTCCTGGGGTGCTCTGGATACTCTCCAAGTCAATCCCTGCCCTTTGGAATGGGGCCACTGCTGCTGTTTGATGTGCTGTTCCTCACAGAGGTGGCAGCTCTCAGTTCTCCAACCATGTGAAACTCTGGGGTGGCTGCAGATCTCCAGCCTTCAATGGGCATCATGAGGGCCAAGAGAAACCTTTGCCCACTGGCTGCTAGAACTGAGCAAGGCTGCTAAGGATCAGTTCAGGATGATGATGGGAATGAGCCAGGGTTGGGAGTTTCTTTGCACTTCAGAGTCTTTGCTGCTGCCACCTCAGCTACCTGGGGCTGGATTTGTTTGCAGGCTTCATTTATGTGTTTATTTTGAATTTAACAGCTCATCTTTGTTTTCTGCAGGGCTCCTCCCACAACACCCTTCCCTCAGCAGTCCATCTGGAAGCTGCTCAGCCTAAGGAGGGCAGAGCTGGGACATCCCAGGCTGTTTGTTCAGCAGCAAGCCCTGGAATGAGGTAACAGATGAGCACAGCATCCTTGGGAACCCCCTCACCTGTGACCGTTCAGGATGAGAATCTCTTTCAGAGTAACTGGATTTTAGCACAAAATCATCATTTAAAGCTCTGCTGGGATTTGGGGGGGGGAGAGGAATCAGATTTTGCACAGAGTGGGGCTGTGTTTGAGATGAGTGAAGGCTGTTTCACCAGGACAGGGCACAGCTCTGCTTCCACTCTTAGGAGGGTGATGCCAATTGCATGTTGTCCCAGAATGGGGAATTGGAGCAGATTATCACCAAAAAAACCCCTGTTTTCTTCTCAGCTGTGAGCTGCTAGTGCCTGATGTGTTCAGATGCTGTCACTGACATCTGGCAGGAGTGAGACACTGACTCACATGCTTCTGCTACTCAAAACTGCCAGTAAAAGAGGTTTCATCATCAATGCCAGCTCACTTGTTTGAACTTTTCCAGTGCTTTTCACCCAAGAAAAGGGGCTGATCCTGGTTTAGAAAGCCAAGGACCATTTTCCAACACTGTGGTTTTGTTTGTTTGGGGCTTCTTTAGATGAAATGAAGCTAATTTACTTTTTTGATCCTGCTGCTTCCCATCCTTCCTCCTGTTTCCATCCTTCCTCCTGCTTCCTATCCTAATTCCTGACTCCTTCCCATCCTTCCATTTCCCATCGTACCTCCTCCTGACTCCTTCCCATCCTTCCCCCTGACTCCTTCCCCCCCCAAAAGCCTGCACTTTCCCCAAGGTGGTTCCAGTTCATTCATCAGCTGTAACCAAGGGCCATTCATTCAGTGCCATAAGGGTGATAAAGAATTTGGAATGAAAAGAAGAGAAATCCCCCCTGCTTTACAGTACAAAAATTTTATTTTTTGTTGTTAGGATAATTTAAAGTTTAAAACAGAAGTAGACATATTCATTTTACAAACAAGATATTCTTCCATAAGTAGGACCATTAAAAACAGTAAACAAACCAACCAACCAAAAAAAAAAAAAAGCTATTTTTACAAAAGCTCTGTGCATAGCAACTTCATACTGGAGATAACCCACAAAGCAAAAGAAAAACAAACCAAAGGATCCACCAGCCAACCCCAAACAAAGCCCAGAACTATACAGGGGGGAGAAATGAGGCCTTAATTTACAGAAGGGAGGGGAAAAAATGGTCTTGGAATAACCCATGCATGTTGGAATTGTGCAAAGAAAGAGGGAGATGCTCTAGCAAGGGAATGACATTGGATTGCTCTCTCCAAGCAGAAGGAAACCTGGCACTGCCACTCAGGACAGGAGGGAAAGCTGCTGGGGAATGGCCAAGGGCTGGCAGGGGACAAGTTTGCTCCTATCACTGGGACAATCCTGACAGGTAATTTTTTTCCACTGCTTTTCCTTCTCATTGGGTGCTTTTTTGTCCAAGTCCTTCTCTCGTGCTCAGGGATTTCTGAGTGTGTTTCTTCTAGCTTTGTGAAGCTACCAGAAAGCTCTGCACTCATCATTCCAGGCATGGGCAAAATCCATGGTCTAAATCACTCCTGTTTACTGGTTGTCCTTTGTAGCTCAGAAGAAATCATTTTTTTCCATGTTTACATCAACACAGGTAGTCACTGAAGTGGATTTTTGAGGGGTTTTCCTTTTCACATGAACTCCTGGATCTCCTACTTAGCAACTGGAAGCCAGTAAAAATATCTGAAGTGTGGCAGGAATGGTGAGTGGTTCAGAACCTTTCCTTTTTTAGCCAGTCTTTTTTCCCCCCTGAATCTTCCCAAGATTTAAGTGACCTTTTTAAAGTGTTTGTACCAACTAAGGAGCACTGAAGGAGAAGGGTGGGCAATTAACAGAGCAGCTTTTTTTTCCATGGAATGGCTCATGGTGGAAATCTGAAACCTTCCTGAGTGAGATATTTTGTAATGAGAAGCTTCCAAAAACTAAAAGTGAGAGGAGTTAAGGAAACCAGCTGCTGCTCTCTAGAAATTCCTAGAAACTCTGGCTGGACTATTTGCTGGGAGTAGAATCTGAGCAGAGAGGCTAAAACTTTCACAAGCAGCCTGTAGAGGGAAGGGTGAGGGGGAGAAATCCACTGTCTGGGATTCCTCCAGTGGGTCCCAATGGGGGCAGGGAGGGGATGGATCAGAATTGATCCTGCTCCTTCAGGATTTAGTGTCTGAAACCCAAAAAAATCAGGGATTGGCCACTGAGCTCCATGGGTGCCAGGAGGGGTGTGCAGAGAACCTGCAGCCTCCATGAACTTGCAGTGGAAAACACAGTGAGTTCTTTTCTGTCCCCTTTGCTGGAGTGCAGATGCTTTTAGTAGCCTGACTGCAGGATTCATGCTTCTTAAAAAAAAAACCACATTATTCCCACCAAATCTCTCTCCAAATTTGCCTCCAGTTGCCATTTTGCTGGTCTGACAGAGGTCTAGAAGCCAGGGAACCCTCCACCTTCTCAAGGCAGCTCATGAAGCCCCTAGGATCACCTCCCAGCCAGGACTAGCTCCCAGCTCACCCTCAGGAGTGGCTGGAGGGCCCCAGTTTGTGTCTTTGCAGTGCCCTGGCTCCTGTGCTGTGACCCCATTGGGATGCACACCCTGGGAATCTCCACGTGGGGTAAATAACCTTCCTGGGCTCTGCTTGGTGAGCAGGGAGCTCCAGGGAGGTTCTGCTCCCACTCAGCCAGCACCAGGAGCAGGTTCCCAGCTCCAGCACTGGCTTCCCAAGGTTCCCTGTGCCAAGAGAATCCACGAGGGTCATTCTGCTTGGAAAGGACCTCTGGGATCACCAAACCCAACCTCCAGCACCAGGTCAGGGTCTCCCAGGCTGGATCCCCACTGAGCCTGGGGGTCACACTGTAGCTGGACCTGAGCCTTGGATTGAAACAGAGCCTTCCTAGGCTAAGCCTAACCCAGCTGAGCTCAGCCCACCTGGAGTCACTGCTCTTCTCCACCCCAAGGCCAGCACTGGGTTGATCACCAGCTTTTTTTTCCTGGGCAGATGGACCAGGGCAGCTCCAGGGGTCAAATAGTCAGGGTTTATTAATTCACATGAAGATGTCACCATAGGAGCAGCAGTTAGGAGTTGTAGTGGGGTGTGGGTAGTGTAGCTGATTGTTGGCTTTGGGTTTAGTTTTTTCCTCTAAAAATGGCTTCCCAACAATCAGATCCTTTTGGAGTGGGCTCTGGTTTAGTCAGATAAATAAAAATAATCTGATTTTTTTCCTTTTTCAATCAGACTTGTTGTCACCTTCCAATTTTCAGGAGAGGAGATGCAAAGGAGAATTAAACTTTTTTTTTTTTTTAATGCTAAAAATGCAGAAAAATGCCAAGCAATGGATTGATTCTATGAACTTCAACATATACATGGAAATACTTACCATTTTTTAACCAGTCAGGATAAAAGTGCATCAATTATTCCAATACATATTTACCCCTTATAAATGCACCCTTAATATGAAGCATAACTGAACTGAAGGTGTTCTAACTACATGGAAAAAGAACATGTTAGAGACCCCTTTTCCCCCCTAATTCACACATTGCCTCTAAAATAAGCTCAGCACCTCCCCAACAGAATCCTACTGGTCCCAATCCCTAAGTGCCACTGGTTTGCCAGGAGGGGCTTTGAAGCTTTACCACTCTGAGTACCTGAATATTTGAATTGCAATGAAAAAAGGCAAAGGGGGAGGATGAGGAGGCTGGGAAGGAATTCCTAGGTGAGCTAGTGACCTGTGTACCACAAAGTATGGAAAAGTCTCTGGAGAGTGAGTTAATCAAAGGAATTCTGCCCATCCTCAGGTGGATGCAGGGAGAGGGGAAGGAAGGGGTGAGGAGCAGTTGCAGCAGTAACAAGAGATCTCCAACTTAGCACTACCTTTTTTGCATCTTTTTCTTCATTGTACAATTGGAGAAAAAAAAGGAAAAAAAAAAATATATCCAAAAAAGGGTTTGGTTTCTACCTCTACTTACAATAAGTTACAAGTTTATTTATTTAAATAATTGTAAAACATCTTACATTTTTCAAGAGGTTAAACTATAAGCAAATACACACATACACCAAAGTTCCATCATTCATGTCATGGCCTAGAAATTCTTTCATGCTGGTACCCTGTTTTGTTGAGGATTTTTGTTTTTTTTCTGCATAAACTAAATTGTTATCTGAAAGGCTCCATAGAAAATAGAAACTTCAACTTTTTGCCCCCTACAAAGTAAAACAAATTGTATCCAAAATAGCAAGCTTGAAGCTTTTTTTTTTTTTCTCTTTTTTTTTTTTTTTTGCCAATTTCTTTCTCCTAGGAATATTGTACAAATCTCAGGAAGATTTTTTGTGTCTTTCAGGAAAGACTTTTTGTGTTTCTGATGCCCTTCCAACTGTTGTTCATCCTAGCTCTTGGCTGGTTCTTCCTTCTCTGGTTCAGGAGTTGGTGTGTCAGCAGCAGGTCAAAGCTGCAGGTTTCTGTCTTGTCCAATCCATAAAAAAATGTTCCTTTTCTTTTGTTTTCCTGGGCCTGGCTTTCCCCCAAAAAAGAGCTCGTAGTGCTATTTTATTTATTTTTTTTTTTTCTTTTTAGTGGTCCATCACAATAAGTAGTTTTGTGCTGTAAAAGAAAAAAAATGGAGAAAAAAAAAAAAAAAAAAAAAAAGAGGAAAAAATGGGAAGAGGGAGAGGAGCAGCAAAGCTGCCACTTCCTTGCATCGGGGGAACGACAAGACCAGTCATGGCTGAAAAAGAAAAGTGACAGAGATGAAACTGTGGCAGCTTTGGATGGAACCAAGAACATCTGAGCCCCTCACCCTGGGGGTGCAGTGAGTACAGGGGACACGAGACCCTCCTGCCATGGATTTATGGCTTGGTGGGCACTCAGGTGGGGAGACTGACAATGCCCAGGGGTGACCACAGACAACAGCCCAAGGATGACCACAGCCCCAGGATGACCATGGCCAATGGCCCAAGGATGACCACAGCCCCAGGATGACCATGGCCAATGGCCCAAGGATGACCATGGCCAACAACCCCAGGATGACCATGGCCAACAACCCCAGGATGACCATAGCCAACAGCCCACAGCCCAAGGATGACCATAGTCCAGGGATGACCACAGCCCAAGGATAACCACTGCCAGAGGATGACCATAGCCCCAGGATGACCATAGTCCAAGGATGACCATGGCCAACAGCCCAAGGATGACCACAGCCCCAGGATGACCATGGCCAATGGCCCAAGGATGACCACAGCCCCAGGATGACCATGGCCAACAGCCCAAGGATGACCACAGCCAGAGGATGCCACAGCCCAAGGATGCCACAGCCAACCTGCTTGTTCATCCTAAAGGTACCAAACACCAAGCCCCTTGCTGTTCTTAATGCCCAAAGGAGATAATGGTGAAGCTGAGAACTTCTCAGCAGTGCACAGCCATTTGCTTTTGGGGTCCTTATCTCCCAGGATCCAGGCAGGGAAGGCCCATTCCCAGCTCCTTGGCCAGAGCCAGGCTCTGCTGATGGAGTTTGTGAGACTCTGCTGATGGAGTCTGTGGGACTCTAGTGATGGAGTCTGTGGGACTCTGCTGCCTTGCTCTGCTGACCCCACATGGCTGAGTTGTTGGAGTCTCACCTGGCACAGCCCCAGAACACTGGATTTATGTAAATGAGTTATCAGGGCCCCTCTCTCCCTGCCTTTAATTGCAGCCACATTCTTCATCATGACAACAGCAACAGCTGAAGCTGCCTGGAACCAGAGCCATTCCCAGAGGTTTGCAGGGGGGTAAGTTGAGTTTCTCTAACAAATGAGGGAGCCACATTTTCCAAGGGGCCTCAGTGCAGTGCAGGGTCCTAATCCTGGGAAGATTTATGGTCACTGAAATTTGTGGGATTATTCATGTGCTTAAAGCCCTGTCCTCTGAGGATTAATTTCACCCTTATGTTGTAGTGTTTAAAAGAATGCTTAGGGCAAGATCCTCAGCTAACATGACTCTTTTATTGGAGCTCTGTTGATTTTAAACAACTGTGGCTATGGTCTGTGATTGAATATCATAGGAAAAGAAATGTTTTCATCTTTTGTAGCTGACTAGGCTTGCAAATCCCTGCCAATTTTGGTGGATAGCTGAAAGAGAAAGTGAAACCAAACAGTCTTAAATACCTTTTTTTTAATTGCCTAGGAATTTGCTATTGTTTTGCAACCAGGGTTTCAAAGAGGCAATGTATATAACCCTAAACAAAGCAGGGAAATTGTTGTATCCCTGTTTTGGGGCTTGCATTAGATTAGATTTTCTGCCAAGCCTGAGTTTCTGCCATGGCTCTCCAAATTCATTCTGAAGCATACTTGTAGATAAAGAACTTAAACAGGAGAAGTTCATTTGTAGTGTGTAATTAATGATGTTGGTTTATCCTGCAGCCCTGGACTCAGACCAGTGATGGCAACAGCACAACTGCCATCTGCAGCTGGGAGGGGGATGTTGTCACCCCTGGGGTTCTGCTGACCCCTCTTTTGCCTCCCTCCTTTCCTCCTGAGCAAGTCCCCCTGCTTTCCCATCCTTCCTTTCACCCCCAGCCTGAGTTGTTACTCCAGGTTGTAAGTGCTCCAGAGCAGATCCACTCCTCAGAAGTTGTCAGGAGGGAAGGTGCCAGGGGACAAATACAGATCAAACTGGAATCTAACATAAAAAAAGGACAAGGAAAGCCTCATTATTTCCCTGTCATTTCATCCCAGATGCTGCAACTTCTCCTTCTACAACAAAGAACAGGGAGGTGGAGGAGTCTGGGCTGGAATTCTCACCTGGTTTTTCCCCAGCTCATCTGCAGAGCTTTGCTCTCTGCTTCTCTCTCTCTCTCTCCAAACCCTCTCCTGTCCATTTCCAACCCCACCTCCACTCCCCTTTGGGGCTACACTGTCAAAAGCCTATTCCCAGCCCAGCTCTCTTTTTATTGAATGTTTGTGAGGTTTGGATTAAGGTCTTACACTGCTAGCAAAGCTGTAATTATTTTTGCCTGTATTACTATATATTGAATCGATGTAACTTTTCAATAAAGGTGGTTCAATGCAGGACACTCCCTGATGAGTTGGGAATATAGAAACCACAGTCATTATCCCAGAGGGTCTTTGCTTTTTCTTGGAGGGAAATGGAAAAAGAATTAGAGATGAGCCTTATTGTATTAACCTTGACAGCTTGCAATTATCAACTGAAACACTTGATTAAAATTGTCACAAGGTTGGAGAATTTTTTTATCAAGCAGGAATCCAGGATGGGAAGTACCCAGATGCTGTGGTGATGGGCACCTTTAATGGGTGTCATTAATAATGATCATAAGCCTGGTGTGTGCAAGTGGCCCCTGGAAATGGCTTGCTTTGCAGTGGAAAAGCAAAACTCTGCCATTCCAACAGCTACCCTTCCAGGGCTGAGTTCTGCAGAGATCACCAGGAGCTTTGGTGGTGTCTAAAATACAGTTTAACAGCCCTGCTGTCTGGAGAGGATGTCCCCTCTGCTAAACTGGCTGCTCCTAAGGGTATCAGATGGAAATACCTGTTGGCTTGGCCAGGATCCTGATGGTTAATGGAACATCTGACCTTCTGGGGCTGGCCTGCTCTTCTGAGCTGCATGGTTTGTGTTGAGCTGTGCTGAGCTGGCCAGAGGGAATCTGGGCAGCCAGCAGCCCACTCTGCTCCAGCAGTTTCCAATTTGCTTCCCCTTTTCCCTCCCATCAGCTGCCTCCCAGCTGAGATGAGCTGCTCCTGCCTTGGTGTGCTGCTCCTGCCCTGCTGTCACATCCCATCTTCCCAGGGCCCCTCTGAAGCTGCCCTGACACCAGCTGAGTGCTCTGCCTGGGATCACCTGCTCCCCTTTGCTGAGCCTGGAGAAGGGAGTGGGCTCCAGCATGGATTGTCCATGGGCTGTTACCTGGGAGAATGCAGAGCAGATGGTGGGACAGAGAGGTAAGCAGGAGCACATGGCACAGGGGGTTAGCTGAGGGTATTCCAGCTCTCCTGGCTGGGTTGTGCAGCCCACAGCTGCAGGCTGGGAGGGGGGGCAAGGTTTGTTAGCACTCCTGAGTTACATTCTCTTTTCCACCAGCTTTACTGCTGGGAATTATTTTCCAAAAGATCTATTGGTGATGCTTTAAAGTGCCTGGAATAACAGGAACACTGATGGGAAATGAGTTTGCAGTAGAGAGCAAAGGCCTGGCAGGGGAGATGAGGAATCCCCCAGGGCTGCAGCACAGTGAGGCCATTGAAGGAGCCTCTTTGGGACCCTCCTGTTGACTTTCTGGCCACATCTGTCTGTCAGCACTGTGGGAATGTTCATGTGGAGACCAGGCTGGGGGGATCTGGATCCTTTCCAGAGCATGTGCTCCCCAGCTTGCATCCATTGAAATAGTTCAGTTGGACAGAAGAATTTGCATCTATGGCTGGAATAGTCCCCTAGGTACAAAGCCCTGGTAGGACCAACCCTGGGCAGATGTGTTTGACTGCAAAACAACCACAGCCTGAGCTGTGAGTCACAGCTCTTCTTGTTGCAGTCTGGCTGCACAGGGTCCTGTATCTGCTGAGCACCTAGGGAAGTCACAGTGTGGCACCTTGCTGTATTTCTAGACCAGGGTTTGAGGTGCAGGGAGACACACCCCCCCCAGAGAAAGGGATATGGGTAGCAACTCCTGGGTTGGTTTCCCTGTGCCCAACTCACTGCATCTCTGCAGGCAGGAGCTGCTCAGTCAGGGACCATGGCCTCAGCCAATGGATTCATCCTGAGCACCTCAGCAGGGGAATTTAGTCAGTAAAGAGGCACAGGCTGGGGCTGAGCTTGGAGAGTTTATGTTCTACTCCTGTGTCAGTGTGATACCTGTGCACATGTGTGGGTGGATGCCTTTCATTCATGGGGAGAAGACCTCAGAGAAGCAGAGCTTTATGTAACTGGGGCAGGGGAAGGAGCTGTCTCAGGATTCTGTAACTTAGCTTTTAAAAATGGATTTTTTTTTTAGTTCAACACAGAATTTCCTTTTGATAGAAAAGAATCCAAGTCTCTGTCAGTCCCCATGGCCTAGCTAAGGGTTTACAGCACACCCAAAGCAGCAGGTGTGGTTTGTGGGGCCCACTTTGGCATTCCTGCTGGCTCTGGGCAGGGCTGAATTCCCAGAGTTGTGTTTTCCACAGCATCACTAGTGAAGCCTGAAGGAGCCAGATGACTTCTGAGGCTCTATAAAGGCTTTTTTTTTTTTTATGGACACCCAGAACACATTTACTTGCCTCGTGCCCCCCACTCCCAGCCTGTTAACAGAAAGGATTTACACAGGTTTCCATTCTTATCTAATGCTCACATTTGTTTTGCAGATCACCTCGAAAAGGGCTGTAAATCAATTCCCAGTATGAACCTAAACCCTGCAGCAGGTTTCAAGGCCCTGAGCAGAGCTGGGCAGGCACTGCAGGGCAGTTTGCTTTGCAGGTCCCCCAAGCCCAAGGAGAAGCCATTCCTCAGGAAAGAGCAGGTATTGCAATGGGTCACAGTGCCAAGCAGAGTCCACCCCCTGTGTGGAATCCCAGTGGACAAAGCTCAGGGTGTTGCTTTGATCCACTTGGACTGGGGCAGCTTTTCACCCCAGAGCCATGGAGGGGTCAATGTGAGGGGGTTCAGATGCCAGTCCTGTGCTGCCCTGCTGCTCTTGCCCAGCAGAGGGGTGGGCACTGGCACAGGGTGCCCAGGGAGGTGCTGGAGGCCCCATCCCTGAAGACATCCCAGGGGGGCTTGAGGAGGTTCTGAGCACCCTGCTCTGGGTGCAGACAGCCCTGCTCTCAGCAGGCTGGGCTGGGGGAGCTCTGGAGCTCCCTTCACCCAGACACTGCTGGGATTCTGTGCTCCAGCACACTGTGCTTTCAGTGCAGGGTGAGTATTAATGGCCATTTCTTACCTCTAAACCCATTTCCATTGCCACTGGAGCAGGCAGGAGAAGGAGACCCTTGGGGTCTGATGACAGGAGCAAAGGCACTCTTCTGTTTGACAGCAGGAAAGACTGAAGAGGAGAAGGGAAGGATGGAAGAAGTGCTGGAGGAGCCAACTGTTGGACTTGAAGACATTACTGCAAAAGAAATGAATTCTCATTAGAAGTGCAATTAAAAGCTGATTAAAATGGCCACTTTCTGAGTACTTAGTTTCCTACTTCAGCAAAGATCTCACTTGGGCTCACAGCCAGCCTGAAGCAGAGAGAGGAGAGGGTGCTCAGTGTTGGAAGGTAAAGGATGAGGGAATCAAACTGGAAAATAAGGGAGAGAGGCACAATGTGAGCAGAGCAGATGGAAGTGGCCCTGTCCCCATGCACTGTGCTGGGGAAGTTGGGAAAGCTGCTCATTCCTCTGCTTCCCCCCCCCCCCACAGCTTGTGAAAACCAAAGTTTTCCTTGGCTGGAGTTGAGGGGGGATGTTTCAAGCTGTTGCTTAGATTTGCATCTCAGTTGGCTTCTCTTTAAAGAATATCTTGCAGGAAAAATTCCCATTGTCTGTCCCATAGCTTGTTCAGCAGCTGTCTGCTGACTTCCCAGAAACAGACCAGCTATTTCTCAGCAAAGAAATAAATAAGCAAATAGGTAAATAATTAAATAAGTCAATGAGTAAATAGCTGTTTGGTAATCTTTTTAAACATACACACACACATATATATATACATATTTTTCATTTTCATTGTATAT
>JAOEGS010023864.1:0-22300 GCA_025447755.1 Corythornis vintsioides | reverse complement strand
TTTTAACTGCTGCCTGCTCTCTTGGAGGCAGGAGGGAGATGGATTCTCCTCTTACCTTTCTCACTGTTAACTGATTTCCCTGTGCAGGATGCTGAGCTCACAGCTCTGCAGCAGCCTTTGGCCAGCGGGACATGTCACAGTTAAAATACATCAAGTAACAAACCCACCCAGAACTGTCACAGCCTCAGAGGAAACCTGCAAGGATCACAGTGAGAAACTGGTGGCAAAGAGGGATGGTGGACCCCAAAAGGCTTCCCCCTGCCAGATGCCATTTCCCTAGAGTCACTTTACAGAGCAGACCTGCATTTTGGAAACACAGAGGTAAGGAAAACAAACCTGTTTGACGTGAAAGCTTTGCTGATAGAGTGTGTAGAGTGATAACCTCAGCACTCTGAGAGAGAGAGGTAGTTACTGTCCTGTGTATCTTCTGCTGCTTAATGCAACTCAATTTCTGGAGTGATTGCTCATAGAAACAAAATGAAAAGAATGAAAAAAAAAAAAAAAAGAAAAAAGTCTGTGCTCTTTTATTAAAAATTATCCCAGTTAAATCTTTCTGTTGAAAACATACTTGACTATTCCCTCTAAGAATCTTTTAGATTTTAGAAATTGATTGTCAGTTTAGTTTGTTACAAATCAAATTTGATTAGGACATTGCTGTCTGAAGCCACTTAGGTTGTTAACTCTTGTTACAAGGCTCTTCCCCTGCCCTGCAAGGAAGCGCTCAGGCCTCAATCCCTCTTTGGGGGTTTCTGTTCAGCTGAACAGGGTGCTCAGTCACAGCTCATCTGCTACAGTCACTGTGTCAGCACAGGACAGCATTTCGTGCTCTGAGCAGTGGAATGGAAATGTCAAACATTGCTACTGGTGTCATATTCACAGTGTTGTACAGGAAAGAGGGGGTGACACTGGGGAAGGGAGGGGGCAGAGGGCAGTGTCACAGACAACTGGGAGCTTCAGCTAGTGTTTAAGACAGTAAAAGCTTAGGGGAAACCCCATCCCTTCCCTTTTCAGACAAAAGCAGTACTTTGAATAACCTGCTATTGTTTCTGTCAACTGCAGTCTGATACAGTCTTCTCTTGCCCTCATGCTGGCGTGGGGTGTGAGGTGAGGAGCGCGTTACCGCCAGAACACAGGGCTGTCTGCTGCTCTCTTCCCAACTCCGTTTCTAAAAGAGCTTATTCAGCAAAGTCCCTGTTTTGCCACCAAGAGACATTATTCTCACAACCCTGGGCCTGTCCCAGCCGTCAGCGAGTTTTACCTACATGAACACAAAGGGCACATGAGTTACTGGAATGAGGGCGCTCCCCTTTCACTTCAAAACGCTTCTGCCCCTCGCTGTGCCCTGTCACAGCACAGCCCTGGGAGCTGGTGCACTGCAGCTTTGTGCCCAGGGAAGCACTTTGGAGGAGCTAAAAGGAATCAGCAAAGGGTGTGACAAACTTCTGCTCTCCGGTCCAAATTCACCCACAGTCCTGCCTGGGCTGCTTCCATCATCAACAGAACCCTGGCTTAGGAAACCTCCTACCATGTGAGTGAGAGAAGCCCCTGCTTACCACAGTCCCTACACCTCCACCAGAGATCCACTTTGCCCTCAGCCTATACTAACAAATATCTCTGTGTTCTCACTGGGAACAAACCTAGGACTAATTCACCTGCATTCTGATAGGGGTGCAGCCACCAGAAAGCACCCGGGGGCAGGGGATGGCTGCAGGGTGACGAGGCTTCACACCTTGTGCCACAAGGCAGAACTGCAGCCTTCATCTTAGGTAGTGGAAGCAGCAGCTGTCAGCCTTTGGTGACACTGCACCTTCCTCCTCCTCACTGCCCCTCGCCTCTCTAAGCCGAGAATTGTGTTCAGTTACCAATTTACATGCAATGAAGTGTTAAATAAAAGCTTCACAGTAATCCAGTTTCCTTAGGCATGTAAACTCTGAGCACTTAACATCATAGGAGCACAAGCTCCCCGATCAAACCAATGCCCTGGGTGCGGAGGTGAACGAACAGACCCCAGACAAACCTCTTGGTCTCAAGAAACAGCTTTTAAACTTGACCAAATGGGGAACCAGTGAAGTAATACCAAGTTAAAACTTATATTCAAGAAGTTTCTCAACTGTAGTTTTGTGATTGCTCTCCTCACCCCAGACTGTTATTTCAGTTTCTTTTTTCTCCTTTTACACTGCTACTTTCTGTATTTTACAACCAGCAGTAACACAAACCAATCTTGCTTAATTTTTTATTTCTAATTAGTTTCACAGTTTCATAGCCAATGGTATTGGGTCTGACTGCAAAGGTAACAGGAAGGTTTAAATAAATAGGCTTTGCTGCAATATAAAAATAATGAAGACATTAAACCATAGATGTGAAGGGGAGAAGGTTAAATACATTGACAAAACCCAGTAAAGCTGGAGGCTGAACATAACTGACAGGCTGAAAAAAAAAATAATGCACTGGGTTTTTTTCTGAACTACTGCCTTAGATAACTGCAGTGAAATAATAAATTAGATTATGTCAGATTAAATAAGGAACTTACACAGCAGTATTTAAGAGATACCTGAATAAGTTTTAAAAGCTTAACTGATATGAACTAGGAAGCCCATTAAGGTTGCCCATTTTAACATGATAATAGTAAAAATAAAAAACAGTAACAAAAATACAGCTTGGCATAGTCTAATGGCAACGGGAACCTGGAGGCTGCAGTCTTACATGGGGAGCAGCTAAAATTCTCCACAGACTGTCTCAGACAAGATACTTGTAACTGGAAATGCACTGGGAGGATGAAAAGCTCTCTCCCTTGTTTTGTATGATATGGTGGGACAATATTTAATATTCTAGGGGAGGGGGGAGAGAAGCCCAGACTAAGGAAGGTGGGAGAGAGGTCTCTGGGTATCTATCCTGCCTCCCCCCTCAATGCAGGGCTGACTTCCAGCAGGGTTGCTTGGGGTCCTTCCTGGTCAAGTGTGCGTATCTCCCAGAATGGAGATTTCACAGTCTCTGTGGACAACCTGTTCCAATAGTGTTTGGCTACACTCACAGTGAAATGCCTCAGAATACTTAAAATGATTCAAAGTCTGCCTACTGCTGCTCCTCCTTCCATCAGGCAACTCTGAGCAGATTCTGGCTCCATCTTCTCTGCACCCTCCCTCTGGCTGCTTTCAATAGAAGAAAAGACATTGGTGAAGGAGGGGGTACTGAAACAAAAGCAAACCTCAGCCTTCAGCAGCTTAAACACTTGCTAGAAAACCTGACATTCAGAAAATGGCACTCAAAATCTGTCTGGTGCTACCTATTTCCACCCTTCAGCTCCTTCCAAGGTGGGGTTCTGAAATCTGCACAGCAAATTTGCCTCCACTAGGAACTGCGTTTCCCTTTGTTAGCATTCACAGCTCCAGGTTGGAAAAGGCTGGCAATGCTCAGCTCTAACATTGTAGGACAAGGTACTGGTGACTTTGCACACCTGTCTCCCAGAGCAGCAGCTTTTCTCCTGCCTGCACCTGGACACACACAGGTTCTGAAACTGGCATTTCCCTGCCTACAGAATCCACAACGTGCTAGACACAAATGCACCCTACTTCCCAACACCACTTTGCTGTCATGTCACCTATTCTACCCAACCTCCTGTTGGTCTCCAGTGCCAGCAGCCCCAGCCAGTGCTGAAAACAGATGAGCCCTCTTCAGATTTCAGATGTCTCCCTGCTGAGCCAACCTCCTTTCCTCACTGTTTCTGTTTGCACTTTGCAGATCTCCTCCCAGCTACACCAAACAGCTCAGGCTTGGAAGAACCAGATGGTGTGTCCCTGGCTATCTAAAGAACCAGTCTCATGTGAGCAAGCTGGCTGTGCAGTGGAAGTGCTGCTGTCTGCAATTGCTTTGAGGGCTGAACACTTTACAGTGCTCAGCAGCACACAGGGAAAGGGAAGCACTGGGAAGATAAAAACAGCTTTGTAAGAGGTGTGATGCAAGTCACATGCTCAATGATGTCAGCAGGTCACAGTCACCAGATTAGAATTAACACACTATATTTTTTAACAAAACATAATTATTCTGTTTATTATTTTACTGCTGGAATATAAGCAGAATGGAACTGGTTTCCTAGCAAGAATTACCCCAGGCTCCCACATGCATTTTGTTTTCCAGCAGACACGGTAACTTCCAGCAAAGAAGAAAACCACCCACGAGTCAACTCCCTTGGTGCTAAGACCAGGTCTTGAGCTGTCTGTCCCCAGCTAAAACCACTTTTGGGGAACACCACACCATCTTCCTACAGGTGCCTGTCACCCTGGGGTGTCTCTGGCATGGTGCTGCCAGCATCCCTGTGTGTAAGATACACACAACCACCTAACATGGTGCTACAGAACTCCCCTCTCCACCCAGTGGTGGCATCGACCTACTTGTTGTGGTTCTTGACGGAAACCTGGAATGAGAATGTGGGGTTCAAGCACTACCACTTTCCTTGCCCAAATCTCTGACATGGCCCAGCTCACCCTGCAAAAAGAAGGGTCTGAGCATATGTTAACAGCCAAGACCCACAGGCCTGCTCCACCACCCTGCCAAAAGCAGGTTTAACTCCTCCTCCATAAAAGCCTTTGACAAGTCCAACTACTTTTTCATTCTGAAGGTGCATGATTCCCCTCCTGCAGTTCCCATGCAGGCTCCTGCTAACCGTGAAGCAGTGGCTTCAGCCCTGGCTGTGCTCCTGCAGCTGAAGGCAGCAGGCTCTGCTGTGCACTGTCCCGTGGTAAGCCATGAGGAAAACACCCAAAGACAATCCCACCTGCACCTTCAAGCTCATGCCCAGCAAGCAGGCACTGCTGCCCAGTGACTGGATCCACAGCATGACAGAGCCCAGCTCAACGCAGTGACCCTTACTCATCCCTCCCAACATCTATGGCACTATAAAAACCACGTCACAAACGTCACCTCCTACAGCCACAGGTTTAAACCTTCTGATATCTGCAAAGTCCTAGAAAGCCTGACCCATGGGGGTTGTAGAAATCATTCTTAGATTATAAACCAATGCTGGATGAGAATTTAACTAAACAGAACATAAGAATAACAGGGGGGAGGATCTCATCTTTTTCAACACTTCCACAAAAAAGAATTAAAGCTTTAAAACAAAAAGAAGCATTTTTGGTCTGGGTCCAAAAGCCATCAGAAATATTCTAGAGAAAGCCAGACAGCTGCAGTCACCACTGCCTCCAGTTTACAGAGCATCATCAGCCCCCTAAACACCAGGGAGCTACTGAGTGCTGCACCCTGATGCTAGTGCTACTTAATAATCAACTCAGGAAATTTTCAGAAGGAAGGGCTACCCTTTTGTAAAACAATAAAATACATATGTAATTGAAAGTTATTTGAACAAAAAATGACAGTACAGCCAAATGTCTCAACTCTTTTTTTTCCCAATAGCAGCCTTGGTCTAAGGTACCTCAGATGGGATCTACTGCTGGTACCAGACCAGTCTCTCCTGAGAGCTGCCTGAAGAAGCACCTTTGCACTGAGGTTATTTTACAGGATGACTCAATCACTAGGAATTTGATGTGGTGGATGATGTTCCTACATGCTGGTAGCACAGGGAGCTTGTGCTCAACCCACAGTACTCGTGAACTACGATTACAAATCAAATAGCTTACAGTCTTCCTATATGTGACATCTAGTAGATAAACATTGTCCTGCATGTGGCTGGCAGATCTGTGTGAGAGGTGGAACATCATCCTGCTCAGTATAAGGGATGCAAGGAGACCTTCCTTAAAAAGAGACTCTTGTGTGCAGGCTGAACAGATGAGCAAGAGCAAGTGGAGCTGCTGCCAAGCCCATGGGACATAGTTAAGAGGCAAATCTGTTCTTAGTGTTTGCTAATTCCCTGGAAAGGTAGTTACTCCCCTGAACAGAAGAGTCAGCAAGATTTTAACTGTCAACCCACTTTTTCTTCCTGTTGGTAACAGCAGAGCACTCATCTCCATAGAAGAGAAAAAAAAACAAACAACAAACCAACCCAGCCACCTCTAGACATCAGTAAATAGCAATGGCTGGGTTTCTAAAGCTATACATTAGATCCTAAGTACATCTGTGGCTATTTCTGTGGCTTCCTCTCTCTAGCTCCCAGTCGTGCCACACTACAGTCTGATTTGCTGTCTTCTCCCTTTTTGTTTCTGAGCTTGCCAGGATGTACTTATATTCCTACAAAACCATTAAGTACCATGAAAACCACTACAATTCCCAAGTCAGAAAGCACGAAGCCCTGCCCAGGAGCACCTGGTCCAGTTGCAACCATACTCTATCTCAACAAACACCTCCCAGCTCCAACCCTTGTTAGGTGGCACAGCAAGAAGCAGCAAGCCCCAGGGGATGCAGGCAGAAGCAGCACCAGCACTGACACAGCCTGCCCCAGCTTTTCTACATGTGTTTATGGGAATTCACCTTTTACACCCTGCATGTCAAAGGAAGGGGTCAGGTAGAGGACCACAGGGAGTCACTCTAGATCAATGTTACAGCATATACAGCAAACCTGCACCCACATTCCTGCCTCGTTTTCCCTTGCAGGGGATCTCCTCGAGGCATTCTAGTAGGCAAGTCCTCTTGCTTCCTTAAAGCATCCCAATTCCAGAGGCAGGGCAAAAGCCCCAGGTTTTGTGACCAGCAGGATAGCACAGACTCTAAAGGGATTCTGCTGGAAAAGTCCAGCAGCAGAAAAAGCTGCTGAGTGGTGCTTTCAGTGCACTCACCACACCACTGACCCGCCAGTTCCCTGCCGGGTGGCTCAACAAGGCAGCACTGAGCTGTCCAGAGCTGAACACAGTACACCTCGGGCCAGATCGGGGAGCAGAAGACACCAGGAGCAAACTGTGCCCCCTGACATCACCCTCATCACTTTAACCACAAACCTCTCCCCCTTCAGACGCCCCACTTAGAGATTCCTCCGTACCAAGTTATCCCAAAACACCACCACAAGAGCTATTGAAAATGGGAACCCACACTGCCTCCCCAGTAAGTCTTAAGCCCCTCCAAGGCTGCAAATCTCTAGGATTTCAGCAGGACAAGCTCTTAAGTCTTATTCGTATCCACAAAGACCTTTCAGAGCTCTCGTCTAAAAAGGTTCCTCCTATTTCCACGATGCATCATTTCACAAGCTGTAATACTTTGGTTTACAACTGGATTAAAATATAAATTAAATAAGAATAATGCTAAATGAGTTTATATTGAAACACTTTATATACGTATACATATATATGTATATACAAGTATGTGTGTGTGCACTCCCTAATGACAGCTAGAGGAAGCAAAAGTCATTCTCCAAAGGCTTCTACTCTTCCAACTAGCATGGTCAACTTATCCATTGCAACAATTCCCTGTGCATAAAAGCTAATGAAGCACTGGAAGGTGGTGCTGGTGAACAGCTGGATCACACAGACGTTCAGGAACAGAAAGACAATAAATTATAAGAAGCAGTAGTAACATGTTCACAGTTGGGATGAGGATAATGTTATAGGAAACCTGAATTTTCTACAGTCCCCGTGAGTAAGAAGTCAAAGGTCACTAAAGGTTACAGTCAGATCTACCATAGTTAAGCCTAAAAGCAAAGATCGGATCTGACACAAAGAAAGGGTAGAAACTGCATGGAATTTCTCCCAGCAGGCTAAACTCTGGTACCAGCAGATACAGTAGGAAGACTTCTGATACCTCCACTGGGACCTGACTCAAGCCCAGTGATGCTTTAATTGCTGCCTCCATTCCAGCGATGGGCATCTTCATGAGCAGGAAAATTCCTTGAAGCCAACTCAGTCCTATGTCCCAGTCCTTGTCAATTCTACTTCTGACTGCCCATCCAATCTCTCCCAGTCCCAGCCTCCATTGTTCCTATGTTCCACAAAAGAAAGCCCTTCAGCAATAATTCCAAGGCAAGTGGAAATATTTTTGAGATGGTAGGACTCTTCAGGTAATTTTATAACCCACTCGAGTGGGTTCCAGGTTAGGAATAACCTAAGTTTCTAGTAATACTAACTGCAGCAAAACTTTGGTCTGCTGCATTTTATTTAAAAACCTAAAAAACAAGAAACCTCAATGAATCTACTCCAAATCTACTCTAGTTCTCGTAGACATTAGTTTCAAGCAGCAGCCAGTAGTGTTTGCATAGTTCTAGCTTTCATTTGGTTACAAATATATATATATATAAATGTACATACACATTTATATGTATGTATTTTATATTAAAATATCCTTTGAATGACAATGATTAAAATAAAGATACTTAGCTCCTCTTTAGGAGCTTCCACTGAAGATGCCAAGGCTCTGTGCATGGATCTCACCTCGTGGCAGGAGCCCTGCTCATCTCCAAGACAATCGCTATCGCCGGACGGGGCTACGCTGGCACCCAGCGGCAGCTCCATCCAAAGACCCAACTTGCTGACTGCACTCCTGGTTATGGGCTCGGCTTCCAGGGGACACTCGAAGCCCAAACCTTGACAAAAATTAGAAGTTTCCTGAATCACAGTTCTGTGACTTCTCCCATCCCCAAAATATTTCCGGTAGAGTAAGAACAGCATTTGGTGTCACTGATCTGCAGAAACACTGCAGGATGCTGGTACGGCTAAATTCACAGAACCACTGCTTGGAGAAGATCCCCAAGATCATCTGGTCCAACCATCCATCTAAAATTATCATGACCACTAAACCATGTCCTGAAGCATGGCATCCACGTGGTTGTTGAATGCCTCCAAGAACAGTGACACCACCACCTCCCTGGGCAGTCTGTCCCAATGCCTCCAAGTTCTTTCAGTATAAAAATTTTTCCTAATGTCCAATCTAAACCTCCCCTGGCACAAATTAAGCCAATTACTTTTCATCCTTTACATTGGGCAGGCAGGTCATGGATCAGAAAGGAAAAATTTACAGAGTTTAAGTAATAAGTTTAAGGGGTGTTAACTTTTGCTGGTTTTACAGATGCATGAACCAGTCTATCTCACAAGCTACCTTCCACCCAAATAAACTGCACCTTTTTAGCTGGTTTTCTATTTATATGTTGGATTCTGCAGAAGAGGTGTCAGCAGCAAATAAAAGCTACAATTCTGCTCTTGCAACAGCATCATTAGGGTTGAATCACCTGAAGGCAGCAGGACTCTGCTCGAAGACTGCATCATTTACTGAACTGGGCATCACCCTTTTAAGTGCAGTTACTACTGCCTAGAGGCTTGGGACAGCTTGCCCTGGAAAACAGTCAGCTTGCTGTTTCAAAACAAGAGCAGGACAAGCAGGGAGATCTGTCCTGTCCATTTATTTCAGCCTTGCTCTCACAAAGGACTGAAATCCTGGCTCAGTGCCCTCCCCACCAAGCCTGCCCTGCTACGCTTCTCAGCAAGAGCACAGCTTGTTCCAAGTGCAATTCCAGCTCTGAAGGGCTGTCAGATGGAAAGTCAGTTGCTACACACCTCAGCTGGATTTAAAACAGCAGCAGAGACACAAAATGCTTTCTACCTGCCCTTCAGCCACCCAAACTTCTGAAAGGGAAATTATACAGATCACAGCTTGAAAATATTGTAGAGAAGTAGTAGGTAAGGCAAGGGACTGAATCCGATGGCCAGACGATGCTGGGAGGACAAGTGAGGGGTTGTCCATCTGCATCGGCTGCTCTGACTCCTACCAGGCTGATATCCCTGGATCTTATGATATAGCTCTAAGTGTGTTCTCAGCCTCATTATAAATTCACATTTTTAAAGCATCCTCATTCATCCCTCTCTATCAAGCTGCTGTAAATACAGCATGGTTTGCTTTCACATAGTCTCACTGCAAGAGAGCAAGAAGGCCTCCTGCCTTCTCCTCCCTCAGGGTCATCCTCCCGAGAGGAAGAGGTTTAGCTTTTCCCCGGAGCAGCAGCACAGTATTAATGCAACTCTCGTTACTTTCACATCTATTCACAGGGAGCCTGGCAGTAGCAGCAGCAGCAGCAGGGAATTGGCCACGGCAACTGTCACGGCCACGCCACTGGGACTTGGCACCGGGGCTTTCTGCGGGCTCTGGGAAATAACTGCAACACTTCACAGTTGGAAGGTTTCTCTGCCACAGCAAAGAACTAAGAAATGTGTGTCCCCCTCCAAGAAAGACAACTGAAGGAATAGAGGGTGTTCCTCCTGTTGCCCGAGGCAAGCAAACGAACGGGTTAGTAGCCTTAACTCTGAAGCGGACAGAAATGTTACGTACAGAGGTATTAAAATACAACAGAGTTCTCTTCACGTCCTCCTTAAATCACAGTTGAAATCACAGTTTTGGCAGAGGGGAGAAAGCTGCAGCTAGACATGGAAATGCAAAGCTGTGCCTCAACCCATCACAGAAGCATTCACACTCGGAAAGTTGGCATCTGATTCTCCACAGCTTTGGTGCAACTGTGAAGAGCTACACGGGCTGCCAGGGGAGAGGCGACGCGCGGCAGCATCGCTCTGTCATGGAAAGCAGCTCTGCCACTGCTGGAAAATTCACATGAGGTTTTTCCACACCACATACAACCTCCACCCCCATTTTTCTTGAACTCTGGCCTTATCTGCACCGAGGATGTCAACCACTGAAAGAAAAGTTTAATAAACGATTCCTTCTGAGCTGGTTCCATCTTCTAGTGCGGATGGGCCTGAACTGCTTTCAGCATCGTTCAAGAAAACATTAGACACCATGATTCCCACACATACATACACATACACATCCATTACATGTACAGAAATAATATTAAAATGATTCCCACTACCATACCTTATACTGACTCTAGCTACAAGCTATAAACTTCACCTCAGTGAGGCCCGGGCAAGAACATTGGCTCTATTGCATGCAATCAGAAACGATCGTTTATACAGTGGCAACCTCTGCACAAACAAAAACCAAAACCAAACAAGAAAAACAAACCCCCCCCCAAAAAAAAAACCCAAAACAAACTAACATAAAAGTGGAAAAAATAAAACCTTTCACAAGCTTGGTTTTCAGACCAGCCTAGTTACGGTAGGAAGGGAGCAGTTTCAGGGATTTCCCCGGGCCAATGGAAGCAGCGACTCAGCAAAGCAGGACGTGCTGCAGGCTGTGGGGACGCTGCTCCATTCACAGTATTGATCCGGCGAAAGCAAAACCCGCTCGGGGAACTCAGAGCGCTGCCGCCCGCACCAAGGTGTTCCCCGGTCCGCGGCAGCCCTCTGGGTGCTGCGCCTCGGGGCGTCGGTTGCCAACTGTTTCAGGAAAATGTTGCTTGGATAGCAGTTACTGCACCTTCACCCTTCTCTTCACAGCAAGCTCAGTAGGGAAACTTTCCCACTATATTTATATATAATATATGTATATAAATACTTTATGTGTTTTTGTTTTTTTAATAGTTTGGTAGTATTCTTTTAAAAGTTCTATTTTTAAACACTTAAAAAAATCTTTTAAGCAACTAAAAGTAACTTTTTGATGCTCTCTAGTGTGAACAGGATAGGATTTCAAAGTTTTTAACTTTTTTTTTTCTCCTTGATTTTTGGTAACTTCAAAAGCTATGACTAAAGCAGCAAACTCTGCACAGCTCCACTCCTCCCACACCTCGATTGCAACGAAACCTACCTTAGTCACCCTCTTATCTTCTGCGACTGCTCTCTGGCAACCTGACTGTTTCGGTACAATCCTGTTTGACCTTCGACGGGAAACCCAACGGGGCTGGTCCCTTGGATGGCCACTTAGAAAATCATTCACTGTGTGATGATGCACTTGACAGGAGAGGAGGAAGAAAGGACAGAAGGAAAATGGAAGTGAAATATCAGTTCTCCTGTCTGAAATGGTCAATGAAATTGTACTTTGCAGGTGCCTGGGTCAGAACACCTGCAAAGGTTCCTCTCTTAGGAGCACATCCCCGTTACATGTGATCCTGGCACCAAGCCCTTCCCTTCTCCCCCCTCCCACAAAACCATTAGAGTCACATCTGCTTCTTGAGAGAGACATGGGAGGAACAGTGAGACCTTTCACTTTAAGACAAATACACAAAGCGAGGCCAGAATCATCACCCTTTTCCAAATTCTGTTGCCACTGAAGGGGCAGGATAACGACCCCAAGGCCCGGTTTGCAGGTGTGGGAAGCAAGGGCTGGAGGTGTTTCCATGTGCCCCAGACGGTGCAGTCAGACTGCAGAGGTTTTGTTTTCACTCGCTAATCCCCTGCCCACCAAGCCCACGCTCTAACCACTCGCCTGGCTTGCTCTGGCAAAGCAAGAGGAAGGGTGTTGCTTTTTCAATGTCTCCTTGTTCCTCCCATCACCTTAAAGATCAGAACTTCTTCCTTCCTTATCGTACATGTTACACATCCTCAAGATAACTCCTTCCACCAAATGGCCTCTCCTAAACCCGATTTTGCAACCTGTCATTCATTTTCCCCCTCCATCGTGAACAACTCGGCATCAGAACCAGACAATACTCTTAAAATATTGCATATTTGTGAAAAAACTTCTTCAAAAGATGTTGAGATATTTGCACTTCTCTACCTGTCCCGTGCTCTTCTGCTTAGGGACACGTAAGCACGTGCAAACACCTACAAGAAGGACGCAGGTTTGTCTCTGCGGGTTCGCTAAACTCGCTCCAAACATCAGAGCTGCTTTGAATACAAAAGTTTTCAGTCCATGCAAGGGGACAGAGGTTGTGATTGCTCTAGGAACCACTTGTTTTAAGTTTCCTGAACTGTTACGAGGAAATAAAGTAGGGTTTTCTTTTCTTTTTGCATTTCATTGATAAAAAAAAGTTATCAAACTAGTTTGTAGAAACAGGTTTAAAAGCAACCACCCTGGATTGCTGGGCTGGGACGATAGTATCTCGGTATTATACCATATTGCTGTTAGAAAAGATCAAGTGCGTGTCGAGCGGGGAGCAGGGGTGAAGGACTTTGGTAGTCAGCCTCTAACTCTGCATTTCAGCCAGTCCAGAAAAACTCTTCCTAACGCTTGGCAACACCCGAAGCGTGGCCAGGACGGCAGAGCGCTCCGAACTCTCCAGATCAGTGACAGCAAAAGACAACCTCCTCCTCCGAAAGAGCCCTCCAACCCTTCCCCCAACGCATCCGAGTCTCACGCAAACCTCACAGCTGCTGAATTTCACTTTCAAGTAGCCGAAGCTCTTCCAATTTTGCTGACTTCTAAAATACTGCTTTATGGCCAGGCCCAGTTTCAACACAGGGCGCCAAGGTCACGCGCCTGGAACGGGAAAAGCCAAAAGCCCTAAAATAATAGTTTAGGTAAAAATGTAAAAAGAGACACACCAAAAATAAGACAGGGATAAATACACCTGGGCAAGGCAGGTTCCACCAGGACAGTCTTTTTGTTTTCTTTTAACGTGGCAACTACCTGGGGAAGGGAGGAGGGCAACAGCCCCTTGCCCCTGCTCTTCCCTGGAGCTGGACCAGCAGATTCTGGCGAGAAGTAGGCCCAGCTGCTGGGCCAAAATGCCGAGAATACAAATGACCGCTCGTTCCAGAACACTACGGAACAGTAAAAAAAATGTAAAATCCTGTCGATCCCTGAATAAGAAGTTGATTGACACAGTTGTTTTGTTTTTCTCCAAGAGGAGGAATAAGGGATAAAAACTTTCAGCACTCTACGTGTGTGGGGGGCTGGGCGGGGTGAGAAAGAGGAAAAGAGAGATTTCTATTTTGGCAACATCTTGGGAGCTTCTTTCTGTCCAGTGGTGGCATTGCACTAGTTACAGTACCAGCCTGCCAGGTTGGTGCTGACTCGTTAGAGCCTAAGATGGGAAGACGGTCCCTTCTCCCCAGACTCCACAGCTGTGTCTCAGTCTGGCCCAGTCGTGGACACAGATCCCTGGGCCGTCTCCCCCACGGCGACAGCCTCCTCCTGCGGAGGAGATTCCTCCTCTGCCTGCCCCCGAGACGTGACGGTGGTCTCGGGGGAGATGCTGTGAGGCCCCTCCAGAGGCAAACAGCCAGGATGGTTCTTGCGAAAGTGCTGGTTAAGGATGGCCTGGAAAGGGAAGCTTTTGCCGCAGACGTGGCAATGGAAGGGCTTGTTGCCTGTGTGCTTGCGGATGTGATACTCCAGCTGATCCTTGCGGGTGTACTTCTTCCCACACATGCGGCAGACGAAAGGCGTGATGCCCATGTGGAGACGCATGTGCCGGTCCAGGCTGCCTTTCTGGTTGAAGGATTTGGCGCAGTAAATACAAGTGAGCCTTGGGTTGTATCGGAACCAGCGCTCAGAAACCTCCTGCTCCCGGAGATATTCCACATAACCGCTCACTCCAAGCATGGCTGATTCCTCCCCCTGCAAAGGAAGCCACAGAGATTGAAATAACAAGCAGCCTGAAACAAATTGCAGGAAAGAAGATCAGGCTCCAATCCAGCCAGTAAAAGCACAGAAGCATGTGCCAAACCTCGAAATCAGCAGCACTAATGGCTTCAACCTCAAGCACACATTTAAGTGCTTAACTGGAGCCTTGGGGCTGAAGACAAATGAGCAATCAATTAGAAACCTCTGCTACAGCAGCCCCTTCTGCCAAGTCATTCACTAGATCTGGGGAAGGAAAGACAGCCCAGATCAAATGCTGGAGCAAACATGTTGAAGCATGCAAACTTTTTTAAACCAGTTTGATTAAAATACTCCTTACATCTTTTGCTTTACTTACTAAAGGTCAAAAAAAGAAGCCAATTGGTGAGCTTGCAGTAGAACAAAGGTGGAATAAACTACAAATCGTGTCTAAAACTCTTCAGGTGACATTTTATCACAGGTATCCAGGGTTCATTTTCCAATGAATCAGGTCTGCTGGTGTTACCTGTCCTAGCCCTGAGGTGTGGCAGAGGAGGCTTTGCAGCACAGGGAGCCAGCACACCAGGCCCTGGTCACATGGCGAGGACTAGCTGCCTCCTTGGCGTTTTTTGAAGCCAGGAAGACAATTGTCCAGGGTTCACCCTGAACCATGAGCTCGGGCTCTTGGACAGGCGCTTGGCTATTGTATGCAGACCAAGCACAAACAGCCCCCTGAATGCCTCTGTGCCAGACGATGCCGTATCTGGCACTCCCAAGTCCTACTCTGTTTCCTGATGATGCCAAATGTGGACAAAGCAACCAGTGTAATGGCAGGAGGGCCTGTCCTCGGGCAACTGGGGCTGTGCGCGCATGAGCAACAGCGTAACTGTGCCAGGTGCTGCTGTACCCGGCTGTACAAACACTGATAAGGTGCTCAGGACTAAATGAGATGCACAAAGTGCTTTCTATCCCCTCTACCACTGCCACTGGGCAGGGATCACAGACTGACTATTTTTAGCATCAATATGGCAAGAGCAGAAGAGCAAAGGTGACGATGCTGCTTCCCCGTGTACACAGCAGCCCACAGTTTTATGTCTGAGGCCACCTCGCAATGGAGAAATAACAGCTGCGCTTCTGTATGAGGAGCTAAAATTGCTTTCTATGTCACATTTGCCCTGGAGGGTTAGTTTGACCTGAAATTTTCTAGATGTATTCCAAGGACACCAAACAAAACTCCATAAAAGAGGAACAAAAAGGTGTCTTTTGCTTTACAGAAACATATTACAAAGTTACCAGACAGAAATAATAATTTTTTTCCAATTGCTTCACTTGGTCTTACTCAAGGGCAAAGCAGCCTGGTAACTCCTCGCCTGCCTCCAGCAAAGTCACCTGATGACAGACCGACACGTTACTTATCTGCCAGGCTCACGAGTGGTTCCAGACAGTGCTTGGGTGACACACCTGCACTACAGCAGCACTGAGATACTAACCACAAAATGAGATCAAAATGGTTAGGCACAGGTATCGCTGCTGTGTCCCACTCTGCTGCACCCTATAGCCCATGGCCCCCCTGCGTTTTGTTCCCCTTTAGCCCAAAATTGAGCCCGTACCCAAAAAAAAAGCAGAGAATTCAGATCTGCTTTACATTTCAAATTCTGCTGTGCAATACAGTCCCTTGGGGGTAAGACAGAGACCTCTGCACAAATTCACAGTCCTCTGACACTCCACCCTAAACCTTTAGCTGTGTAGTGTCTGGAGGGCTTTTTGGAGTGGTTTTAGTATTAGCAAGGAGAAGGTCGACTGTCGTCACCCCTCAGTCTTCCACAGAAGCCAACTAACACCTCCTCCCTCAGCTCAGGCATTTACTGCCTGTGTTTTAGAGCAGATCAACTTTGGAGGCAAATGGGGTTTCTCCTCAGGAGTTGGTGGCCTGCCCAGAATGAGAGTTGATATTTATACCCTCAGACAACCAGAGAAACTCCTCATGTTTTCCAAACATCTGGCCGAAATCCCAAGCGACAGCCAAAATGTTCTATGTGAGCAACTAAACCCTTTTCACCAGTCAAAGGTCATCATTTCACACACAGTATTGCAAATATAAAATACCATACACACTTCATCACAACACAGTCCCCTTTGCCTTCAATGCCAACATTTACTTGCAAACTTCTTGATCTGCCTACCTGGGAACTGGGCTGCTTAGGCTCATCCATCCGCCCGGGAGACTCGCTTTTTGATCTGTACCGCTCAGTCACAGCAACCATGCTGCCAGAAGGGCTAAATCTGTGGGGTGGGGGAAGAGTGTAAATGGAGTTTTTAATGGGCATCAGGTCACTATGGTGTTTAGAACAATGGGTCAGCAATAAAGACGCTTGAAGAGCATCTCTTCTTCCTCACCAGCTAACACACAGGAGGAGGAACAACAAGTATAAAGGAAAAACCAGCCCAAAGTGGTCTGTGGTTTCAGTCTTAACATCTGAAAAATAAAACTGAGTCATTCAGCTTCCAGTTCAGTAACAAGGGAGCTTTTCAGGTGCTATTGCAAGTGAACCAGAATGGGCCCAGTGACTGAGGAAATGTACAGCAGGAGAAGCAGCCATTTCTCTAAAGCCACCTCAGTCACCACCCTTGTTCTCCTCTCCCTTCTATGTGTGAAACCAAAGTGATGCGATGGACTTGAGGAGAGAAACAGTGGATACTGAGTGCAGTGCAGAAAGGGCAGCTTGAGGCCAGCTGATCCCTGGGAAAGGGCTAAGGAACTAGGGAGGGATTGCTCTCCTGAGGACCAGCTCAACATCCTTCCCACCAATTGATTTGTGAGACAAGTGACAGAATGTCCACTGCTTCCAGGGGACCAGAGGGATTGAGAGGCAGATGTGAAGGGAAACCCCACAAATACAACCCTCCCCCGCAGCACAACAGATCTGGCCTTTATCAGATCCGTTCTTTGGCCTGAGCTAAGGGTGAGAAAACAAGTGCTGGAGTGGAGGGGAAGCAGATGGATGAAGAAACAAAACACAGCAGGTTTCACCACCTCTTTTCACTACAGTTTTCTGCTCTTTCAAATAAATCAAACCAGTAGTGGAGGCCGATGGGCTCCCCGCTCCAACTGTTTCAGCAGATGTTAACCCACAACCCACTGCTGTCCTGGACCACCGGGAAGAGAATTTCCTCTTGACCTACAGCTGGTGACCAGCCTGTTTCTCAGACAGAACCACCTCCAGATTTTCAGGGCAGAAGACACCGTTGCAGTGACGTTTTGCATGACACATACTGTACGTGACCTTGTTAATCCTGATGCTGAGCCCTCTGCCTACGGAGGCTGAACTGAGCATCTTCTTTAGACAAAAATCCCACCTCAGCTGAAACACTGAGACATAAACAACTGATGCACCTCTAAGTGCTAATAATTTCCCAAGCTAGCCCGTACCTGGAGATCCTGATCTGACCACTGCCCAGTCACAATATTAGAACCCAAACCGGATACACTTCCTAACACCAGGAAAAAAAATTCCTTCAGCACTTACGCCTCAGTTGGCCACAGGAGATTGAAGAGGGTAGCGTTCCAAAGTGACCAACCCAGCCAAGTGAAGAACTTGCACAACCTCCTCTTATAGCCAAGGTCAATATTTCAGTTAAAGAAAACTCACCTGTCAATCTCACTGCTGGTTGGCCTGACCACTTTGGCCCCAGAGGACCCTAATGCATAAGCCTCTTGGCCCATCGATCCGTGGCCCGTGGTGTCGATTACCATAGCTGTGACCTCCTCAGCACTGCTCCCATCTTCTCCCGATGGCTGGTGCTCTGCCCCCAGCCACTCCTCCAGGTTCTCCGTTTTAATGCGCACTCCTCCCAGCAGCCGGACGTCATCGTCGTTCCGTCCCCCATGGTCTCCCAGTCCCGTCTCGACGTACCACTGTCCCGCTCGGTTAATCCGCAGTATGGGCTCCCTGCTCTCTACATCTGAACTCTGCTCAATTATCTGGGGGCTGGTGGACTCCTCGGGTGGGCTGAGCTCCCGAATGTCCAGCACTGTGCTCACCTGGCCCAGCCGACTCCCCTTCGGGGTGTTGTGACGCGGGCTCAGAGAACGGTTCAGATTTGGTGTCACCCGGTGAGACTCCGGGGGTCTCTCTTGATGCTTTGTCCTGGTCTGGCTCAATTCTGCTTCCACCTCTGCCACATTAATTTTGAAATGGATTCCCTCGAGAATCTGCGTGCATTTGTCTATGATGTGCTGCATCTGTAAGAAACTGGCGGCTGTCAGGTAACTGATGATGTCAGCCAGCTGCAGACATATCCTACCGGTGTAACAAAAGGAAAGGAGCTGCTCGAAAACAGAAGGATTCTTGATGACAGAGATGGAAACAGTGCTCATTTCATTTAGGGACATGTGGTCGCGGAAGTAGGGCGAGCTGGCAGCCAGCACCACCTTGTGAGCACGGAAAGCTTGCCCCTGCACGTTGACCACAATGTCACACAGACGCCCCTGCATGCGTAACTGGTTCAGGTGGCTCAGGACAGAGTTACTGAAGTCAGGAATCTCCAGCTGAATGTTCCCACTCTTCTCCATGGCTGTCCCAGTTGCAGGTGCACGACCCTACTAGAAAAAAAGGGGAAAATACCGTCGTTAACAGAGCTGGTCTGTCATTTGCATTTAAAACATTTTTCACCTACTTTCATAGTTTGAAATAATTTGGGTTTTTTTTTAAAGAACTCTCTCACCATTTCATTTACAAGCACCTCGCAGCAGTCCTCTGATCTTCCTGTGTTGCACACCACCTTTCACAGGAGTTATATTAAACCAGTCCCCGAATGATCCCTATTCCCTGTGGCTTAAGTGCTGGAAACAGTTTGTTCTGTCAGCCTCAATAAAAGCACATTTGCATTGTAAAAAAGAACATTAAAAATGGTTCAGGTACTAAAAATAGACAACTGATTGCATAATGGATTAATATACTTAGCACTTGTGCCTTCTAATCACTTCAAAAAGGGAAAGAAATATTGTCATCCTTCCTTTGTAGAACGGCAATCAGGAATGAGACACCAGGACCTAAATCCTCCTGGGAGACATTACCAAAGCTGACCGGCACACACTAGACCTCAAGGCATCTCAAGTACATTGTTAAATCCAAGATATTAATCATACGTGGCATTTTGGACTCATGGCAGAAAATATGTACCAGGGCAGTGAAAGCAAAAGGACAGAATCAGGTTCTAAACACCAAGTTATCAGACTGTCTGCTGGGGACAAGTGACTCCCTGGCAAAAGCAGCTGGCATTGGTATTGTTGGAGATACTGCACACAGCAGAAGACAACTTATGCACAACAGGGATTAACAAATCAGCTCTCCTACTTTCCCTCCCATCATTCGTTTTCTATAATCATCACATTTCATTCTGGCAAAGTTTGAAAAGGAGCCCTGACCATATATGGTAAAAATTCAGTACGATCCAAACTGAGATGTAAAGTCTCAAAAAAAAAAATAAAAAATTAATAATAAAAAGTCAATAAACTTATTAGAGAACGCTCATGGCACAAGCAGCTTCCGCACCGGATGGCATCTGAAGTGTCGATTAAGCAGAGTGCTGCAGATAGCAGAAGGATTTCAGGCAGTCTGGGAATACCAAGGCTCCCAGCGCCTGCTCTGGGAAAGCTCAGGACTGAAGGGCCCAGCACACTAGGAAGCCCGTGGGCCTTGGGGGGACGTTGTTGTTGTTGTTGCTGCATTTACGGAGGCTGCAGGACAGCGCGTTCGCCTGCCCGAGCAGACTGTGCAAACTTGGCAAAATATGTTACTAAACCTGAAGCTGCAGGACAGCCTGTCAATCTTAGGAGGTTGGGCACAGAGACTGCAAACTACCCAGCAGCTGGCTGCGTGTCCCTGGGGTAGGGGAGATCAGTGGGGCTCAAAACATCACAAGGCTTCTCCTCCCCTTCTCCTATCTTTAGAAGAAAGCAGGAAACCCCACAAAACCCAAGGAACTCTAGTGCACAGGTGTCTGCCGCAAGACAACACGAAGAGCAGAACTTCAAACATGCAAACCAAGGCGAAAAAGAAAATCTGGTGTCTTACCTGTAATGTTACGAGCAACATGCAAAGGGGAGGAAACCAGGGGTATTATCTTCTTCTTTTCTTTTTTACTTCTGATGTAGGAAGAAGCTCTGAAAACTTTTTGCCCCCTTCCCCTTTAGGAGGAAAAAAAGAAAAAAACTTCGGCCGGAGAAACTGAGCACAACCAAGAAAGTCAAGCTCCGTCATTCTCTGTTTTGCTGGAGGATACAGCAGCAGGATTAGCCAACCATTACCTGACGTCCCACCCCAAGCCACAGAGAAACACTGAATCTTATCAACTGGATCTTTCCCCACTGTCTGCTCCCTGCTTCTCTTGGTCATTAAAATAAAAAGTGGAAGTCCAAATAACCTGAATAAGTAATTTCCTCTCTTCAGAGGACTGGTGGGGGGTTGGACTAGATGATCTTCTAGGTCCCTTCCAACCCCTAATATCTATGAATCTATGAATCTCCAGCACTACCCCTGCAGCCTCTAAACCCACACGGGGTTTTTCTCCAAGCAGCCATCTCACAAATACCATTAGGAACCCTCATGCAGCCCAAATCACTTCAGACTGTGCAAACATTTACAGGGTGGGGGAGATGGTGATCTCAGAAGTTTCCCAGTTCCCAAAGCCTTCTCTTAAGGAAGGTCTCTCCTGTGAGGCGAAGCAGCCCCGCTGAGGCAGCGAGTGCCCAGAGAGGTGAGGCTGCCTCATCTGTTTCTCAGGGGTCAGCTCGGGAAGTACAGAAAGAGAAAGGGAAAAATAATAATCAGCTCCTCACTGCTGAGCGTGGCCATGCAAGGCCCTGGGCTGAAGTCAGCGGCTCCCAGTGGAGCCCAAAAAACCTATTTGTGAGCTTCTGCTCCAACAGCAGGGAAAAATCCACCCGCCGCTGGCAGGAGAAAAGGACCCGTGTGGCAGAAGATGATTTCTGCCCTGCCAGGTACAGGGTCTACCATGAGCTTACGCACCTCGGCCGGCAGCGCAATGACAGCTCAATTTTTGCTTTTCCTGGCGCCGGACGGAACATCCATCATCCCAGCCTTTACCTGCAGGGTGAGCGGGATCTCCCGCCGCGCAGCGCTCGTTGCAGAGAACGTACCGAGACACTCAGCTATTTTTATTACAATTTAAAGTGTCTCCAGCTGAGACTTGGATTTACTTATCTCAGAAAATGCCTTTCACCCCATGAGGCAAGCACAGCTACTGAGACCAGCAGAAAATCTCGATCCATCAGGCCCTGGTAAAAAGCTGGGATGGACCATCTGCAGCAGGTGATGCTTGCTCTGGATACATCCTTTGTCAGAAAGGTGGCCAGCTGCTCTTCAGGAGGTGCAACTGAAAAGTCTCGGCTTGGGGAGCTGAGATTTACCCCGACCGGCCAACTTGGCTACTTTCGAATTACCATGGAGTCTTAATAAAGATAAAACCAGCAAACGTTCTACCTCGGCAGAGAGCTGCTGCCTTTCTCACCCTTCCCCTAAAGAGCAAACGGAGCAGTGCTCGGTTTACCCGCCACGGACCCGCTGGAAGCGATATCTCCAGGCCTCCGCTCCAGGTGCGACGTGCTCACGGTTAATTTTTAGCCCTGACAGCTGCCGAGAGGCGCCCGAGGACCCGAACCCGTGGCTACGGGGCGAAGCCGGACCGGAACCCACCCTCCCCTCACCCCGAGGGCTAAACCAGCCCCACGCCGTCCCGCCCGCGGGGCTAACAACGCACCACTCCCCCTCCCGCGGGGCACGGCGCCGGCCGCAGGTATCGGGCGAGCCCGGAGGGAAGGACCCGGTCGTCGGAGGCCCCGCGGTCGGAGATGTAGGGGGCGGGGGGGGGGGTAAGAAGGCCCGGCAGAGCCCTGAGGGGAAGAGGGTCGGCGGCGGGGCGCGGCCGCGCTCCCCGAGTCCCCTGCGCCGGCCCCCGCGGGCGTGACGGCGGCTGCCGGGCGGGGCGGTGCCGGGCCTCGTCGGGCCTCCCTCCGCCCAACCCCGCC
The DNA here is from genome assembly GCA_025447755.1 of Corythornis vintsioides. Taxonomy (NCBI): domain Eukaryota; kingdom Metazoa; phylum Chordata; class Aves; order Coraciiformes; family Alcedinidae; genus Corythornis; species Corythornis vintsioides. The sequence continues at coordinate 12 of JAOEGS010023864.1, read as the reverse complement.
CCGCCCCGCCCT